>JACGWL010000014.1:10532570-10747189 GCA_034509725.1 Sesamum angolense
AATATATTGTTATCTGTATACTAGGTCCTCCAACAATACTTGTTGCTAAAGCATACAGTGTCTCACATATGTGCATTTACAACATGCATCATGATCAGATAATCTCTACTTGATCCTAGATTATATTCATAGATATCTTATTGATCACTCAATCGCATCACACAATGTGTAGTAAGGATCATCTTGATATCTACTCACCATTCTAACTGAGCACTGGACTAGTTGAGCATATATATTGTGCATCAAACATTCTATATTGCTTGATCAATTAGTACTCATTAGCATTTCTTTTCTTCTTTCAATTTCAAGGCATCTAAATTAGCTAAGAACGATGTGATTATGGAGTATCAATAAGGACAATATGACACATATACAACCTTAATATGTGAACACCAAGTATGTATCATACTTTCTCCTTATGTCCATGTGAAAGATATTCACTCTATTTGACGATATCTCCATATCACTTCTAGCAATCAAACTTTTTCACCCACATTAAAGTGAGAGCTAGATTCTCACTATCTTGACATATTTGGTGATCATTTCTATCATTGTTAAACCTATCAAATGATAGCTCGATGGAGTCGATATTATCAGTACTTGAGAAATAATTCAAGTTATAAATGGAGTTTTCAAGCATCAACTTGCGCTTGCCCCACTGCTTGAATTAACTGAAAGATCCACATTAATCCTCATGTCCACTTCTCATTTGGATATGTCAACTATAATCAACCTAGATGAAAGTGGCGATGTTGGCTATGGAGAATTCAAACAATTCTCAACCTCATCGAGAATGTCTCAAAACTACACCCTTCAAGTAGGAGTAAATAGTTCGCTCTCAGCTGACCTTCATAAACTATCCACTTTGCATTTAACCTTTAGAACCACATGTTTCCAATGATGTTTCACATAGATAGTAGATCAACCTATTATCTTAGCTTCGTTCTTAGTCATTATGGTTATCAATTCCCCTTAGGCACTTGTCCACTTGAAGTGTTAAGTGAAGTCAATTATCAGATTTGACTCATCACATCCACATAATAATTATGGAGTACACCCATTCAGTCTTATATAGATGATGGGGAACATTTTTAATGTTCTCTCCTTATTTTTGTAATTCTGATAATCATTATTCTAGTGAGACAGTCCCACTGACTTTTGAGTCACTTTGATTATCTCTTGCAACTAGAGATGAATAAAATATCATCATTGCAAAGAAATTAGCGTCTTCCTTTAAGAATCTTCAGTCTCATAGTTAAGATTCCCATTAACCTTACATATAAAAAAGGTTCCTCTTAAGAAATCTATATTGCGCGACTAATTCCTCCATAAGTTGTCAAATAGGTACATGCCACATGCATGCTACCATATTAACAAGATTTGGAGAACTGCGTAGAGTACTTTTTTATATTATAGGCTGTACTAAAACATTGCATCTACCCAAGTGAAATGCAAAGTGATCTTGCGCCAATAATTTTTAGACATTTCTAGAAATGTTAGATTCTTCTCCTTTTGCAAGCTCATATAGCTACTAAAAGTTTAAAATCATGATTAATTTGCAATTCTATATTCCTCCGTGTTTGTCTAACATATTCAGACATGATACCCTTGCTTATTATTAGTGCATAGAACCATAATGTTCACATCTTATTATCTCTACCGATGTAAAAAATCGCTAACATTAGCGCTTTTTAAGAATGAGATGGGATTGCATTCACCAACAGCTTGAGAAATATGATTGCATCATTCAATGCCACATACTCATTAGTCCGCATGCATTTAGTGGACACGCGTTGGAAGTTTTGAATGGCCTTCTTTATTTTCCAGCGAACTCTTTTCGCTAGGAAGAATTCCATAGTAACCTTTAGCGAGTGAATCAAGTAGCCTCCTCTAACTAACATGGTCATTCTCAAAGAATAAGGCTTTGTTTGGGTTTCTATTTTTACACCTTATTTGTGTGTTTTTTTGTTTTAAAATTTTTTTATATATAATATATACACACACACTTATATATATAAATATAATTAAAAAAATACATGATTTGACAATGAATAGTATTTTTTGTCAACAAAAAATACAACATTAAACGTACAATATTTATATATATACATATTTATAAGAAAAAAGACATAATTAGACAATCAACAGTGTTTTTTGTCTTCCAAATTCAACATCAAACATATGCCACTTATTTTAAACTATTCTATATTACTTCAAAACACAAATCCAAACATACAATCTATCTCCAATACACACTTATTTATCTCTATTTTTTTCTCTCTATCTCCAAAACACCAAAACAGAACACACAAAATACAAATCTAAACACTGTGTAACATTTTTATCGAGTGAACGAAGTAGCCTCCTCTAGCTAACAGAATCGTTCTCAATAAGGTTGATTTTAGCGAGTTAACCAGGTGGTTTGTTCTAGCTAATGTGGTCATTCTCAAAATCCCTTATGCCATTATATGCGACAATGAAATACGAAATATAAATGCAGGTAATTCAAAAAAATGCATATAGGATGGATAAATCAAAATACAAAATAATTGTCTATAAAGTGCTTTCAACTAAATTACACTATATCAGGTTACTATGTCTTTTGCGCAATTCTTTAGAGTAGCTCCCTTGCTTTTTACATGACTATTAAAGAGTAGAGGTCATAGCATGCAATGAGCGTGGGCTGGTACTTAATGCCTCATCTTGTGCGCTATGCCATAATTTTCTCTATTAGCGCACAATACTGATAATAGTCATTTTTGCTCAATCTTCAATTATGTGCTCCATCTTACCACATCTATCATCCATCTAAGGAGAGATTTGGAGACTTTAGCAAAATAAATAAGAGATTTTTATTTAGTCGAACTTTCTCTCAGTTCAATTACGAGTGAAGCGACCAATTTCTCATAGCACTTTGATATTTATTAGTGTCATCGATTTTATACAAAAGTTAAATGATTATCACTTCGCGGATCGAATTTGCACTTTTCATATTACCCTTTGTTTAATACAACAACGTTTTAGTGGGTTCAACATGAAGAACAAGTGTATCAATTTTGTGTTTCAACTTTAAAAATCAACCCCAAGTTTAGCGATTCTTTAGTTGAAAAATAGATATCAGTGAGTCAGCTCAATTAGCAAATTTAAGGATGAGTGAGCTCATATATGAGAATAGAGCATAACAACTGTCCTGTCATTTTTTTTAGTTTGTAGCTTAACTACTAAAAGCGCAAATTTTACTTGATATATTATTAATTGTCAGCGTCAGAGTCGCAAAACTGTTACACAGTTATCCATCCTCATAATTAATTGACATAAATAAAATGGTGAATAAATCTAGGATCTCTTGATTTTGGGCAAAAATTATTACTGATATTTATATTTTATTCTAGTCCAAGTAAGTTATTTATTATTTCTTTATACCTAGCAAAATCAAAAATTTCGCGCTCAACTGGTAATCATCTCCCACTGAGTAAAAGTCATAATAAACTATTTACTGATCATGAATAAAATAACTCTATATCTATAAAAAGATGCCACATGCATGCAATGTGCAATCTAAATAAAACAAAAATAATATTAGCCCCGCATGGGCTACACTAATATTTGGTGCATCATGTTGAGATCATTTGGCCCTATGGTGGCAGATAGCGAAACATATCCCCAGTAAAAATAATACATGGCCTACAAAATACATTCTCTCAAAAAAAGTAAACTACATTGATATAAGGCTTACTACATCAATCTAGAAAGGGGCGGGGGGGCGGGGGATACCGCATTAATTACCATTATTGTCACAAATTATCTCCACAATAATAAAAATACTCACATAATACATGAACACCCAAATGTTAATGTCCATATATTCATATGAAAAAATTGCACATACTCTCAACAAAAATTGCAATAAACACAGATTCTTATGCAATTATCAATGCACGCATAAATGTAATGAGAGCCTCATTAGAATAAATTGCAATAAACATATTGCAATAAAATGGACATATTAGCATAACTGCAATCATAAAATACTGCAAAAGATAATTATATGGGTCTGCTTTAATCTAATGATACCATTCATTAGCATATTTCTGTTACAGAAAAATATGCTAGCATAAATTGCAATCATAAAAACATTGCAATTAAAATAATCACATTGACAAATATTACAATTATAAAATATTGTATAGAAAAAAAAGGTGGCATAAATTGCAATCCAAATACTGCAATAAATAATAATCATAATAGAAATTGCAACCACAAATTTTGCAATATTCAATTTTATTGTTGGTGCTCGGTCGGCGCTGACTCATCAGTCGGCCCCTGCGACTTTGGGGCCAAATTTCGACGAATGTATGTTTTTAGGCGAAAATTTTAAAAATTCTCATCTCATTCATTTTAAACCCATTTTCAATGATTCATACACCATTTCGAGTCTCTTTTAATGCTCGACAACATAGCACAAAAATATTAGATAAAAAAATACCGAATCAGATTTGATTGTCAAAGAAGCAGATTTAAAACTAGGGTTTGATTTTACTCATAGACCACTCATCCGATTTTCACCAAATTTTAACCACATGATCTACACAGTAAGATCTACACATAGTGAATAAATCAATAGAAAATTAAATGATTTCATGATAAAAACAAATTTGCAAAAAACAAAATCAAATTTTTCGTAATCAAACAGGCAATTCTGGCGAGACTAAGCTAACGGCTCTGATACCACTGTTGAAAAATAATAATTCATAATTAATATAATTACCTCACAAATAAGTCTTGCATATAATTAAATGATCATGTGCATACAAATGTTAATCAGATAGGCACATAATTGTGGATCGAATTAACCTTAAATGGGAAGCATGTCGATCCATGCATATGGATCAGCCTTGTCTACAATCCCATGCCTTGACTGGATCACGAACACACCATCTTTCACACAATCTCCCCCATGTCGGATCTTGCTCCAAGACTTGTACAAACCATAATCATACTTTACTCGTCAAGAATAACTCACTCGTTTACACACCTCAAATTCAACGAGTCTATGGTGATGCTCCAAGGAAGAATGTAGAGAGAAGAATAAAAAGAGAGAATTGGAGAAAGTATTGTGATCAACTCATTTGTATCATAATTGTATTTATGTGTCGTGTTTTGATCATAATCATGTACCCTGTTTATAGGTGTACATAACCATATCACAAGAGGAGCTCATATCCCAATACATAATTGAAAAGCTACAAACTCTATCCTAGATAGGGTTTATCCTAGAAAAGTCTTTATCCCGACGTGTATTTGGAATTCTTAAACTCTATTTGAAATTAATATGGATGTATATTGGGTTACAGTCCACTTACCCCACCCAATATCCAACATAAGTCAATCCAACAAATACTGTAAATATAGTTAATTATACTTGAATGGATAAATATGACATTATAATTATTATAACATGAATATGATTATGTTGCTCAAGGGATCCTAAATATTCCATCATAATAATGATTAATTTGATTAGTGAAATTTGTTTTCGATCTAACAGTTATATTTTGTTTTTCCTAAATTTAAATTATATATAAAGAAATATGATAAAGAAAATAAATATAGTTGCATATATTTTATTTTATTTGTTTGTTTGTGAAACATTTAGCAAATTTTTAAACAATGATTTTGAACTTTTATTTTTATTCATTTATTTGTTAGATTTTTATTTTTATATTAATGTATTTAACATCAATAAATTTTCTTATTTGATTCAGTTTTTTAATTTGTTTTCTATCGTTATTAAAAAAAAATACTTCCCCAACATACAAATGTTGAAAAAAAATAAAGTATATTTACAATTATTACATTCATATATAATAGCTAACACAAAAAATAATTTACTAGGAATTTCAATTGTCTATAAAATATAATTCAATTAATATCTAATATCTTAATAATAATTAATTAAAATAAATTTAAATAGTCAATATTAAATATCAAATATTTTTTTAATTAAAAAATTATATGCCCGTGCAACACACGGGTTAATAACTAGTTTTTTTTTATTATAATTTATACTTTTTTTTATTAAGAGAGAGAACTTTTTTGATGTGTCTCATTTTTTTGCCAGTAAATTTTAATTTAATTTTATTTATTTATTATTTTTATTAACTTCTCACTCTTTTAAACCCCCCACACACTCTTCTAAAAATCCCAAAATATAGAAAATTGGCTACCGTTAGAAGGTTTACTGTAACTTGAGTTACTGCTATTGGAAGTCTTTTGCCACTAATGATTAAAAAAAAGAAAAACTATTTGTATCAGTGACCGTTATTCAAAGGTTTTGCTGCAACGATCTCCTCTAATTTGCATCAGTAAATCTCGACCATTGCACTGAAATCATTAGTTCATTCTGTATTGTTTTATCTTGTTCAAATTCTTAATTTAATATTTTCTCCCCTATCTGTCTATTTATCAGTTTATCTGATGTATCATGTTCCATTCATAACTCTTGAATTGATGTTATTTTAATATTAAGTTAGCATGATGAAGCTTCCTTTTTAAATATTTTAAATTTAATAGAAATAATTATTTCTTATGATTATTTGCAAACTTGGACGCTAATTTCACTTTGAAATAGCTGTTTTTGTGCCATAACAACATGCATTAATATATTTTTACAAATATCCTTTCATACAACCTTGATTCAACTAATGACTTGCTAAAAAATTAGAGGGTAAAGTGTAATTTAACCCCCTGTATTTTAATTAATATTTAAAAAATCCCCCTATGAAAAAAAAATCAGCAAAAAACCCCCTTGTGTTTTCTAAAATATAGCAAGCAGACCCCCTTCGGCCAGATGTGTTACACACGCGTTTTCAGTGCATCTAGGGACCTATATTTTGCCTGTGTAAAGACATTTTTGCCATTATTATGTTGAGTTAAAGCCTACTTGTTTATTTCTTTCATTTTTCCTTCCCAAACACTTTTACCTTCATTTTTCCATCATTTTGGCCTCATGTTTCTGTTTTCTTTCTAAAATCTGTAAAACTCAAAAAATTATCTATTTATTTTGCAATGAATTGTGTCTTATTTTCTTTAATTTTGGCCTAGCATTCACTAATGTTGTTGCCCTGTTTCAGTGAATTAACTTCAACAATAACAAATAAATACAAACCAAGTAGAAACCAAAAAAATAGAATCACTAAATTAGTAAATTAATTAAAAACAAACTCATTCGAAGTGCCAACTACTGACATAAAAATCATTCAAAGTGCAACAAAATCATTGAATGTTCCAATTGCTTAAACTCACTAAATCACTAAATTCATTCAAAGTGCCAATTGCAAACACAAAAATCATTCAAAGTGCAATATTTGCAAAAACCTGAACAATGCATAACCTGCCAAAAACTGAACAAGCCATAGCTCAAATTACTTGTTTCAGACAAATACAAAATTAGAAAATGCACAATTTCTAACACGATATCATGGCCTCCATTGCCTTCTTTTTGAACGGTTACTTATATTTTGCAAAACCTCCGTAATGGTCGGTCGTTTGTACTACTCCTAAGGCTATGATTGGTATGAAGGAATGGGGAGGGAATGGAATTGGCATTCCCAACTCCATTCCTATATATATGCTTGGTATAATTAAACTTAAGGAATGGAATTGGCTATTCCATAGGAATCCCTATTCCCTTAGGAAAGGAATAATGATTCCATCCCTACAATATGCTTTTATCTATTCCTATTATGTTGGGAATGGATTTTTTTTTTCGCTTGACAAAATTAGCCTTATTAACCCTAGAAAACTAACGTCTTTTTCATCTCACTTTCTCTCATCGTCTTCTTCGTCTTCCAATTTCTCTCATCGTCTTCTTCGTCATCGATTTCTCTCATAATCTTCTTCAAGTTTATAACATCAAAATTATCAGGTAAATATTATTGGCTTCACTTTTTCTATATCTTCTTCTTGTATGACTACTTATTTTTCTTTTCTCGTTCATGTGAAAATTCTATTATTGAACAAAACTCATATAATTGTGATGAAACCACATGAAATAACAAATAAAAAAACAAAAACGATATCAAAATCTATGTCATGACTAGTCTAATAGACAAGGTGAAAACATAATTCGGTGTCATTTTGGTTCGAAGGAAAATCTGCAGATGGACATAATAGTTTGGAGAGTTTCTCTATCAGACGGAATACTAGCAATTTGCTAGAAAAATTTGCAGATTTAATATTAAGAACTGAATTCAAAAGTTGCATTTTGTATTCCTGAATCTTACAAAGAAGAAAAGTATAATAACAAGTCAGTATAGGAGCTTCTTTCTTTTTGTTGGCCGGTGGACAAATTAGTATTGATTAGTTCAACTCTTGTAATATAGGCAGTAAAGACTCGAGGAAATCCAGTAATACAGATTTGGGTTAATTAGTTCTTCAGTAAAATTTACAAGAAAACTATGCCTTTTTATTAAATTGTATATGTCTTTTTATTAAATTGTATATGTCTTTTTATTTACTATAATTTATTTTAGTTTTTTAATTTGAATGTTTGATGTTATTAATTTGAATCCTTGATATTAAATTGCAGTTATGGCAAGATTAAGCTTAGCAACGAGAAAATTAGCAAGGAGAAAGAAAAATATGACAATGTTATCAGTTTGGTTTTACATAATGCAATTAGTAAATTGGTTTTGGCTCATTGTCCTTAGATTCATAGAATATAATAATGAATCTATTAGTTTAAAACCAATATATGAATATAATTTTTTTGAGAGGAGAAAATACATTCAAAAAATAATTTATGAGAGTGATAGTAAATGCATGAACACAGTTAGGATGAATAGACAAGTTTTTGTTCGTTTATGCTCTAAACTTGAAGCTACTGGTATAGTATCTCGAACTAAAAACATGCTAGTGGATGAACAAGTAGCTATGTCAATCCATATTTTGGCTCATCATCAGAAGCAAAGAACCATAAATGGAGATTTTGAACGTTCTGGCGAAACAATTAGTAGGCATTTTAAAAAAGTGATTAATGCTATTATTAGCCTTCAAGGAGAATTACTCAAGAAACCAGAGGCAGTACATATTAACTCCACATATGAGAGATGGAAATGGTTTGAGGTAAGCTATTGAATATTTCAGTAAATTTGGTTATATATTATTATATACTTATCTTAATGTATATAATAGGGATGCTTAGGAGCTTTAGATGGTACTCATATAAGAGTTCGTGTGCCGGTAGAAGATAAACCTAGATATCGAACATGTAAAAATGAAATTGCTACCAATGTATTAGGAGTGTGCTCCCAAGATATGCAGTTCAACTATGTTTTGCCGAGATGGGAGGGCTCAGTTGCTGATAGTAGAGTGTTAAGAGATGCAATAAGTAGACGAAATGGTTTTATAGTTCCCCGAGGTAAGCTCCATAAAAGATACTTTAGTGAAAAATAGATAAGTAGAATCATGCGTAACATAGTCAAAACTAATTTATAACTGTTGTGTAACTTTGAAGGTTCATATTATCTTGTGGATGCTGGATATACAAATGGTGATGGATTCCTTGCACCATTTCGAGGCCAAAGATACCATTTAAATGATTGGAGTGAAAGACACCAACCTACCACTGCCGAAGAATTTTTTAATATGAGGCATGCTTCTGCAAGAAGCATTATAGAAAGGTTGTTTGGCTTGTTAAAGAGTCGATGGGGAATCCTTAGAAGTCCTTCATATTATCCAATTAAAATTCAAAATCGTATTATCATGGCTTGTTGCCTACTTCATAATTTTATAAGATAAGAAATGGGTGGTTACCAATCAGATGAGGAAATTCTTGAAGATGAAAGTGAAAGAGAGCATCCAAACAGTGTCGATGAAGATGAAGAAATAGTCACTACGATTGAGCCATCTAATGAATGGACCACTTTTAGACAAAATCTAGCAGTTAATATGTTTAATACATGGAGAGCACGACATGCTAGATGATTATTTTATGTTTTTCTAGTGGTAGTTGTCAATGTTTATAATTATATTTATATTATAAACTAGTTCATGGGTATTCCAAATAATTGAAATGGATTGCATTTCATTTTTTTGTTAACTAGATGCCTCATTCTATTAATTATTTTAAGGATATTTATCTGATTATCTTTTTTTTAATGATTGATTCTATAAAGAATGGATATTCCGACACAAGAAACAAGAGGTCGTGGTAAGAATAAAAGAAAATGGAAGTATGAGGAGGATGCCAAGCTTGTTGAGGCTCTTTTGGATATGGTGAACGTTGGAGCATATAAAGCTGAAAATGGATTTAAACCTGGTTATCTGAATTATGTGGAAGAAAAAATGCAAGTGTCCTTACCTAATTCACGTTTGAAGGCCAAGCCACATATTGAGTCAAGAATCAAGACTTTAAGAAGGGATTTTAATATTGTTTATGACATGTTGAATGGTTCTAATACAAGCGGCTTTGGTTCTGATCCAATAAAAAAATGTGTTACGGCAGAAAAAGCTGTATGGGAAGCATATCTTCAGGTTTGTAATTTTAACTTATTTATGTGTACTCGTTCTGTCATTTTTTTACCTATATTAACATACAATGATATTATTTTTCTTTTCAGAGTCATTCAACCCATGTAATTTGGCAAAACAAACCATTTCCTTTTTATGATGACTTGCTTGTTATATTTGGGAAAGATCGGGCCACTGGAAATAATGCCGACGGTCCTGCAGATATGATGGAAGAGATACAAAGAGAAGAAGTTAACAATGATCCAAATGATGATGATGTTGAAACTACTATTGAAAATGGTCTTGAGGACCTGGATGCTTCTATGTCATTCTCTCCTTTACAATCTCCAAGAACTGAAGGGATACAAAAAAAGAAAAAAAGAAGTAGAAGTGTTGATAACTTGATGATCATGACAGAGGGTATCAAAGAAGCAGCTTCAGTTATTGGAAGTAAAATTGCTAAAGCTAGTTAACTTTTTAGCAAAGCAATTGGAGTTGAAGCTGAAGTTTCAGAAAAAAGACAGAAAATTGACTCTGAAATAAGAAAGATCCCCAATCTCACCGCCACAGAAGTTATCAAAGTTGTGTGCCGTATAGCTCAAAACCATGAGCTAACTGACGTATTTTTTAGCATGAATGAAGAAGGAAGAGAGCAGTTGGTTGTGGCTATCTTACATGGTGATATTTAAGAATTTTGTCTGATAGAACAAGTTCACAAATTTTTAACCTAGAGTGTTTTTTTTTTTTTTAGTGCATGGAGTAGTTTCTTATCAAATAGTCGTTTATGTTACTAGTTGTCTGTTTAGTTTTAATTGATTAAATTTAAGTATCTTTTTATTAAGTATGAGAAATAATTGTCCATGCATGATAATTTAAACGTGATATTGTTTGGTATTTAGTTTCAATTGTTAAATTATTTTTTTTATTTAATATTGAGACAAAGTAGTAGATCGTTGTGAGCATATTATATACATTAATTAATTTGGTTGTTTAAATCAATGTTATATCTTTTGCAGAAATTGTTTATGTGTTCTATGTAAATAAATAAATTTTCCCATAAATTTTTGTATTCACTTATTAGATGTTTTATAAGTGCATTTAATGTTCCCAAACAAAAAATATATTAAAGGGTAAATTTGTCATAAAAATAATTTCATTCCATTACTGACCGTTTCTTTTTTATTACCAATCATGTGAATGGAATCAACTAAGTAATGATCATTCCATTGCCTTATATTTCTTGTGTATACCAATCATAGGAATGATATTCAAATATGATTCCTTTCCCTTCCTTATTCCATTACTAACTTCATTCCATTCCCCCATACCAATCATGACCTAATAGTGGTTGAAGCTCCTTCCTCCGAGATTGAAGATGAACAGATGGAGGTGGAACAACTGGAGATGGAAAGTAGAAGGTGGAACAGTTGGAGGTTAAACAACTAGAGATGGATCCGGATTCCTGCTTCTCAATAAAGCTGCATTTCTTCTCCATTCATACCCAACTTGTTGCTGTAAAATTAAACAAGTTTAATTTTACTATACTAATGTAAAAATGGGTTAAATGAAAAAAGCTTCAGCTGGTAAAATTGGGATTTTAAAAGAGAAAATGAATAACCATTCTAGAATATGAGATACTAAGGCCACCAAATTCGGAGTTTAATACTTGAAATTAGCATGAAATATCTAAACATGCTCAATATATTTGTAAATTGAATTCTTATTTCCAAATCCATCAATCCATACGCAACCTAATAATATTCTTAAAATAATTAATTGTGATTAAAATGCAGAGATACGGGGAACAGAAAAGACAAACAAGATGCCATGATATCTGATTTTTATAATTTTAAGGCAACAAATATGGTGATAAATTTCCAGTATGGACCACCTCTTACCAAGTCATATTCATCAATTTTCATAAGGAAATTACATATTATCACTGGACTTTTTACTATCAGCCAAAAAGCCAATTATCATATATAATTCTAACAAAATCAATATGTTATAAGCAAATCTAACCCTTTCCTCATTTGCCTTAACAATCAAAAGGAATATCCAAGAAAAATATGTGAAATTCCACTAAATGTCAAAGTCAAGAAAAAATGAGAATATATACATATAAACCTTTTTCAAGGAGTAGGCCAGAAGTCCATTTTAATTGATGTTACTCACCAAAATTCAATCTTGTAAGCAAAATCCACAACTAAGGAGTTTTTTTTTTCTTTTTCTTTGTTTACCTATCCAAGAATATAACTAAGTAAAAGAATCAATGCCCAATAATACCTACTAAAATTTAAACTTTACACTTGGTTGCATAAAACATACAAGTGGCTTAAAATGAAAAAACTAATGTAAAAGTGGCTGAAAATAAAAAAAAAAAAAAACTAATGTAAAAGTGGCTTAAAATGTAAACAATGTGTATGAATACTTGCACACTACAGAAAAAATAATATTTCATCATGGCTAATTGCCATGGTTATAAACAAAAAAGCCATAGCAAATACTCTTAACAACGGTCATGCAACAGTTGTGGCCGTGGTATCTGCGAGGGTGGTTAAAAGTATTTGCCATGGCATTGTTTCTACCATGGCACTTAGTCATAGAAAATTTTTTTTTTGTGGAAAACTTATGTATTTGTATTGATTTTATTTAACCGTAGTTAATAGAACTTATTTACTATGGGTTTTAATCCATAACTATTAAAGTTATAGCCAATAATCATTTTTTTTTCTAGTGACACTTGCACTTTGATTCTGAAAAGATCAAGTTTCTGGTTGAGAATTGGCTTAATAGTGGAGCATCGTGCCATGAGATCAACACTTCATCATGATATTATGCAGGTCCCTATCCCAAAATAAAACTTCGGTAAGGCTGAAAACAACAAAAAGAGATGAGAAAAAATAAAAACAACACCTGGTAAAATTTGGAATTTGGATGAGCTGCACTTTTACAGCTTTTCTTATTTTAGGCTACTTCAAAACACTTGTTGCACGTGTGGGAGAGACCTTTCTGCAACTTGATGTATGCACTCATCAGGCCCTTCTTCCTCATCTTCTTTGGTCTTCCCAACTTCTTCTTTATGTTTGGAGGTTGAAGTGGTTGATGTTATGTATGTAATCCTTGACCTAGGCACTGGATGGATCATTTTTTTTTAAACCTTCAAATAACAAATCTTCTTGTAGCAGTCATCCACATAATTCTCTAGTTTGGATCTTTTTGTTGCAATGGCTGAACATGCATGTGGGCATGGATATGCTGTCAATTGGAAAATGCCACATGTGCATGACTTCTTTTGTAGATCCACAAAACAAGTGTTGGTGTAATGGTCTACCTCATACTCTATCCCCCCCCCCCCAAGAGTGCTTGCTATTTGTTGTTGCTTGTTCGCCTTCTTTAGGATATTTGGGCATATCTCCCCAAAATACTTCTCCATGTCTTCTCTCTTTGAATCCTTACTATCAACTTAACTCTAATCCACTCAACCATAGTTAGGATTGGCTTGTCTATTGCTTCTAGGATGTAGTTGTTGAAGCTCTCACATAGATTGTTTACTAAAATGTCACACTTGCTTCCAGTTGGAAAATAGGACCTTGACCAGTGAACAGGGGGGATTTTTTACAATAATTCATGTGTTATCTCATAATCAAAGGTCTTTTTGGGGTCTGCATCTTTAATTTTCTTCATCCAGACAAGGAATTCCTTTTTTCTTGCCAGTTGCAGCAGCTCTCCAGTATAAGGTCTGTAGTTCAGTTGATTTGAATTTCAACTTGAAGTTCTGATACATGTGTCTGACATAATATCTCTATTGACTGTCAGGCACAAGTTCTTTCAAGGCCTCCACCAAACCTTTTTTGCCTAATAGATATAAAGCTCCATCTACTTGTCCCCAATCCCCCAATATCCTCCAACAATTCCTCCAAAAACTAAGCCCAATTTTTCCTATTTTCAACATGGACTATAGCAAGTGCTATAAGCCACATGTTGTCATTTCCATCCCTTCCCACTACCACCAATAATTGCCCACTGTAACAGATTTTCAAGAAACATCCATTAAGACCTTTCACAGCCAGCCAAAAATCTTTTTTTCATTGCATGCAGACACATATAAAATCTATCAAACACTGGTGGATCAGACCCCTCTACTTTCTTAAATAACAGTTTTCTCCTGAATTGTAGCTCCTCAGTGTTTCACAATAATCCCAAAACATCCCTTAAAATTGTGTTTTTCAATTGGTCAATAGAATACTTGGATTATCTCTAATGCTCTTTTCAATTCTTTAGGTTAAATAGGTGGATTTAACCGAAGAGTTATCATATGTTCTTGGACAAGTGTGTTTGCCTCTGATGGTTTTAATTTAGAAAGTTGGGCTTTTCATGATTGGAGAGGTATGAATTCTCCAATCACATTCATCATGCTTGCACTTAGCAATAATTATACTATGTCTTTATAAATGCAATGTCACATACACCAATCCCTCAAGGCCTACCTATACTGTTTGGCACTAACAAATGTCATCCCCACAACCAATTCTACATTAAACTTTTGCACTTTCAGATTCTATGTAACTAGGATGGTTGGGTACATCCTCATCTCCCTCTCTGTTTGTCAATATCTTCATCAGAACCAGTCTCAATTTAGCTTTTTCCTCATCATTTTTAACATCTTCAATTTTTTCATTATCTCTATCTTGCTTGGATTCTTATTCAAAAAAGTATCGTCGTCACTAATATCCTCCATGTCCTCCAACACAACACTAGGGGCATCAAATTCACTCTCTTCACTTTCAGGCTGTCTATAGTCCTCATTAGATAAGTCATTAAACTATGATGAGGATTTTATGAACCTCTCCCTCACAATCTTTTTTCCCTTTTTTTTTTCACCCTCACCCTCATCCCTTACCCCCTCATTCTCCATTCTTGCTGTTTTTTCACCCTCATACCTTACCCCTTCACCCTCATTCCTTACCCCCTCAACCTCCACACTTGCATTTTTTCCACTCTCATCCCTTGCCCCTACTCCCCATCACCCTCATCAAAACTTATCCCGTCTAACAACTGCAATATTTCTTTTTCTTGTATAGGAATTATGTTACCTCCCTATCATCACATGAACTGGTCTCCCCTCATCTTCTCTACAAAAATCTCAACAGGAACATCTAACCCCCTATAGGCATTTTGCAAATCTACTAAACAGAAGTCAGAGAACTCATTTTGTATCTTTCTCGTGCCATACTCTATAGGTAATGTTGGGATTCTGTAGTAAAAGTTCAAACAGCATTTCTTTCCTCCACTTTTTCATCCATTACCCCAAATTCATTCAAATTTAAGAAGTCTATATCTATTTTTTCAAAGATTTTTTTTCCTCCCACATATCCTAGTTTAGGATCAGACAGAAACTTTCCACCAGTCCAAAACCACACATCATGATATTCAAAACTCTGCACAAATAGGCAATTGAATGAAATTAAAAATGTATCAGAAAAACAACTCAATAGTGCCACTATGTCTAACAATAAAACACAAGGGGGCAGAATATACATGACTTTAATAATGCAAATGGGATCATTCTGCCTCAACATAAAGGACCACATATACGGAAAAAGATAATATCTTTTTACTCTAGTGAACAAGGATAACAAACATATAAAATGAATATTTTAGACAAGTCAAAGATTCCTACTCACTACACGATATTATAATAAACTGAGAGAAGAAGCATTCCATGTGTATTTTCAAAGTTCACTTCACAGAAGCAATTAAAAAACCATTCACAAAGCCCTAATCACTACACAGTCTATAACCTTCTTCACTGAAGCATTTCGAAAATAGGTCCTAAACCCTAACTAGTATATAGTATATAACCTTACACTGAGAAGAAAAAACATACCGTCATTTTGCTGCAAACGGTAGTATGGACACTCCAGCTCTTTTGTCGTTGCCTTTGTCCAGATCCACAATAATCGCCTCTTCACGGTCTTCGTCTTCATCTTTGAGTCGAGAACCCAGTGAAGTCGCGAACTCACGAATCCAGCGAAGTAGCAAACTCACGAACCCAGTGTAGAGCTCTCCTCTTCGTCTTCGAAGTCGCGAACTCTCATTTCCTTCTTCTCGCTTCAAATCCAATACACCACGCTCAACATTTCACCTTTTTAAGGCTGATTTCTATGGTGGAATTTCAGTTTTTCTAGGATTTTGTTAGATCTATGGTGGATTTTAATTTTTCTAGGATTTTCCTCAACAACAGAAGACTTAAAAGATTTCCCCCAATTTTTCCGTCTAATTGGAAGTCAACCATCATATATATACGGGGGAAAATTTATCTTTCAATTTTTTTCAATTACTTCAAATTTAATCTGGGGACAGTGAGCTATATTTTTAAAAACACAAGGGGGATTTTTGCTGGTTTTTTTTTTTTTTCATAGGAGTTTTTTAAATATTTATTAAAGCATGGGGGGCAAATTGCACTTTACCCTAAAATTAGATAAATTATGTATTAAATTCTCACTCACTGGAGAAACTGTTACTAGTAACTTTTCAAATTACTATGAAATTATTTGTAAAAACTAGTATAGTGAAGTTTAAGTGTCTAGGAGAATATTATAAAAATATTTGAAATTGTATTCCTACCCAACAAAATATTAGGGCCGAAAGACCCACACACGTGGCAGCCACTCTCCCATGTGACATCTTATCAATCCCGAGGTCAGCAACTACATTGGACCACATTAGCCCTAGGAAGACTCCCCCTGGCGGCTGGGACTCCTTGCAGACGAAGGAGGTCCCTCCAAAACCTTGGACTCCTAGTTCAACGAGGAGTCCTCATCGATGAAGAATCCCTCTCGGCTTGAAAATAAGCTTTCACTATCCAGATTAGCAGAGGATAAGACATGATTATGGCTTATCTAAACAACTTTTATCTATTTTCCTTGAAAGAAGAGTGAACGTGCAGAACTCCATTGCAGGGGGATGCCCCTTATAAATATAGGTTCACTCCTCCATATGGGGACACCTTCATAAGACGTCCTCCTCATGTCTCTCACACTTTTCTTACTCTCTAAATCATGTTTCTCACTCTATAAACACTCTCTAAAAGCACTATACAAGCACATTATCACGTGTTATTACTATTTTCATCAATTTTATTCACCATATCTCGATTTATATCGCATTTATCTACTTTTCTATGTTCATATTTTTGAAGATCTAATACTACTTTTCTACTTTTTCCAGGTCCCCTCTTTAGAATTTTCATTAGCTTCGGCCCAAGCCTCGAACGATTGTCCAAATCTATTGGACCCGTAGATTTTTTGAACATGTCACTATATTAAGGGTGTGTTTGGTTGGGGCAAAAAATAGAATAAGATAAGTGGAGTAAAATGGATGTATAACAAATAATTTGGTGTTTGGTTAGGAAGAAAAGATAGAGGTGAAGTAAAACTCGAAGTATATGAAACTCCTCCGGAGTCTAATTTTATTTAGGTTCAAAATTGGGTGGAAGTGAATGTATAAGGCCAAAAGGACAAAAAAGTATAATTTTTATTTTTATTTACTCTATCCCCATATATATCTATATAAAATATATATAATTTTCCTCCAATTCTTCTCTCCTTCTCGCTGATAATATCGTATATAATTGACAAAGAAAAAATAACAAAATTAGTAATAAACTACTGCATCAACAATCAGGTAAGCAATCTGGTTAGTAACTTTTATTTCTTTAAACTAAATAGTTTAGAATAAATAAATAATACTTATTTTCATAAATATTTTAATAAAAAATATTATTATTCTTATTTGATAAATATTTTTAATAAAAAAATATTCTTATTCTTATTTGATAAATATTTTTATTAATAATATTTTTAAATTTGATATAATTTATATTTGTATAATATTAATTTATTAATTTTCTGATACAAAAGTGAAGAGAATGGTAATTCAGTAAAATTATAAAAGTTAGTCTTTTTTTCCTAATCTGTTTTCTTCGTACCAAATAAGAAAAAATATTGGAGATTCACTCCCATTCCAATCATACCAAATAATTTGAAGGAAAACTATTATTCTTTCACTCCCCTTTCCCCTTTCCCCTTTCCCCTTTCACTTTTCTTTTCCACTCAATTGAACCAAATGAACTCTAAAGCTGACCACCTTTTTGGTATCTGTCATATTTTTTATCTATTTTTATTTAATTTTTTTATTCATTAAGTTAACTTCTCATTCCTCCACTATCTTTTAATAGTAATTTTATTTTTATGCATCTTTTCTTTGTTATCATTTTTTAATAAACTTAATATTAATTATTATTCTATATATATTTTAAATAAAAAGTATTATATAAATATTTTATATTAACTAGTATTATTGAATTTACACACTTATATAGTGTGCCCCTTATTATTAGTAAATAAATAATTAAGCCGATGGATGTGGGCTATAAGAATTGGGCTTCATAGCATTCCTCTTCATTAATAATTAGAGTTTTATAGATCGATGTGGGCTGTAATAATTAGGTCATGTAATAGCCATCCCTTTTATTATCTTCTCGACTCTTCATTTTTTTTTTTAAAAAAGAGCGATGAATTACTATTACAATAGAAACATCACTTACTATTCAATAGAAATAATACACTTACTATTCAATAGAAACATCCCACACATAAGGTGGGGTTCAAACCCATAACATCTAGCGTCATGGGCCTCAGCTTCGCCAACTAAACTAGGTTTCATTGGCGATTCTCCATGTTAAGTTGCTGAAAATCCTTTATAAACTGAAACAAGTAACACATTTAATCACGCTTTCCAAGTAAAATGGTATGGTATCAAGTATATATACGATTATACAAGTTCAACCATTAAACTCAAGTATATATACGATTATACAAGTTCAACCATTATACAAGTATATATACATAGTCCTAGGTCGGGCATCCACATCCGAATCAACCTGTAGGTTACAATAGGCCATTTTACTCTAATATCACTTGTTGTGGACCCACATCCATTTTTTAAAAAATCGATTATTAAAAAAAAAAGATATCTCATTGTTTAAATATCCCTAGAAACCCCCTCCCAATCGATATAGGATATAGTGTGAGCGGGATACACATATCTTATCTATAATAGTTAACCATGATGATTCTTTTTTATTTACTAAATAATTTAATAGAGTACTACATGATAATATATTTTAATTTAGTTAAACATACAAATAACATTTTTATAATCGGATCAGAGATCAAATTAGTCAGATTAGTGGTCACTAGGTCATTGGTCCGACTTGTCGGATCGAATTAAAAAAACTGGTTGACCTAAAATATATTATATACATGTGTATATATTTTTCATATATCAATATATTATATATTAATTTATTAAACCTTATTGATTGTTAGATGTGGCTTTATCCTATATTAAAAAAAAATAAAAAAAACTTAAACATTTTAAACAATAAATATGAAAATTTTAAACCAAGCTTATTATCTCATATTGGAAAAGCATAAGTTAAAACTTACATATTTTAGACTATATATATGAAAATTTTTAAACCAAGCTTATTATCACACATTAAAAAAGTATAACTCAAAACTTGAACACTTTAAACTATAAATATAAAATTTTTTAAACCAAACTTATTATCCCACATTGAAAAAAATAAGGCAAATTTAAACACTTTAAACTATAAATATGAAAAAGTTTAAGCCTAACTTATTGTCCCACATTGAATAAGTATAAAGTAAAATTTAAACACTTTAAACTATAAATTTGAAAAAGTTTAAATCAAGCTTATTGTCCTACATTGAAAAAATATTAGTCAAACTTAAATCGTTTTGACTATAAATATGAAAAAATTTAAGCCCAAATAAAGTAAACTTCACTAAATAATAACTTTTTTAATGGTCAAACCCATTTTTTGACCGCTTACTAGGTCACCTATTTTGGCTAATTTTAACTTGTCCTCGTTGATTTTGGTCATGCAGAATTTGAAGGTATGAATCAAACTAGACACATGACCGATTCCCTGTTGAACCTGACACCATGCATACAAATGATAATAATATATATCCAAACCTATATTACATAAAGAAACAATTGACATGTATATATATGTACATTAAACATCCACATCTGTACTAAGAATCGAGCCCAAAAACCTAGGGTTGGGAGGTTGTCGGTCTTTATTGGCATTTGAAGATTGGCATATGATTCTCTTTTTTTTTTTATTATTATTATTATAATATGGAAAGTATTAAATAGCACTGATCACATTCTATAAATAATGAATTTTAAGTTGTACTGATATGTTATGATCCACCTTTTTTAGTATTTTCACAGTGGAACTTATGTTTTTTTTAAAAAAATAAAAAATAAAAATCAGAAAATTGTCGGGATTCGCATCCCATCTAAATAGAAAAAATCAAGTTTGTACATAATAATATTTTGTACATGCCAAAAATCCTACACAATAATAAAGCCCAAGAGTAAAGAAAAAAGTAAAGCCCATCATCACAATTTAGGAGGCAGCTCACAGAAACCCACAAAAATCCAAGCCATTGAGGCCCAGGTGAGTTGAGATCCAATTGAAGCAGGCCCATAAACGCAGCAGGAGTAGGGCCACAAAAGCACAAGAGCCGCCCATGTGTGGCTGGAGGCCCAATTATGTATACACCCAAATCTCGGACGCAGTCCAAATTGCTAGCTGCCCAGCAGAAAACAAACGAGGCAGAAATTAGGCCAGGCGGCAGGTGGCTCGGCCCAAGCGTCCAGTGGCCTAGGTGGTTGGTGTTTTTAAAGTTGTAATCCAATGCATCTATTTTTTTATTTGTTTTCAAATTTCAAAACAGAATAAACAAAAAACAAATTGATTTAATCAACAAATTTTCTATTATTGACAACTTTTTGTTAAGATAATTTAGAAAATTTGTTGCTTAAATTTATTTATTTATTGTTTCTTCTCTTTTGAAGTTTGAAAAAAAAAGATAGGAAAAATAGGTGTATGGAATTACAATTTGAAAAATACCACAAAATCAGAAAAAAAAATAGCAATTTTTTTCCACTCTAAGTGAAATTTTCGTTAAATTTATCGAAAAAGTTAACGGATCAAAAGTGCCAATAAAAAATTAAAGTGTGAAAACCAAAATTACAATTTTAAATTGTTTGAGAACTAAAATTAATTAATGACGATATTTGAGTACAGAAAAGTGTATTTATCCCCTCTTTTTTCCTTTGTCTTTTCCTTCTCAAACCACAATCAAGTAGCCTGCCCTTTCCCAACAACAGCATCAATCAAAAAATAATCAATTCCAACACTCAAATCACAAATCTTAAACAAGAAAAAAAGCCAAATGAGGAAATGAGCAGCAAGAGAAAATCGACAACTGAGGCTAACCAAAATTACCATGACAAAATGGGTTGAAAATGAAACCCGAGTGATGTGAGAAGTGCTCTACAGAGGTAGGCAATGAGCAAACTATGTACAAAAAGGGTGCTGAGAGCTTGTTAGAGAGAGGGCTAAGCGTGGTGCAAAATGTGCAAAAGGAGCCAAAATGTGAGACGGAAGTAATGAGTGTTAAAAGTTATGATGTAAACCTGAAAATGTGGCAAGTGAGGCGTCAAAGGATGTGCAATGTGATTATGTGAAAGGTGCAGTTTGGTGTGTGGTTGAAAGATGTGCAACGGAATAAACGTAGGGCAGGGGGTGAGAAGCAGCAATTGGAGAAGGAATGATGATTGATCAAAGGAAGAGGTGAGTCAGAAGATGGTGCACAAGGAGAGTGCAAACCTGGAAATTCCCCGGCATGAATTGATGACAGATTGCAGGAATGCACTGCTGTCTGCTGAAAAAGAGGATTTCAAGATGGCCAAGGAAGCTTCAATGTACCGGAAGGTGGCACATTCAAGTATGGTTCAAAGAATACGTATCGGCCCTTGTCGATTTGAGAAAATTGACCGATACTAGATATTATTCGGAACTATCATGTATCGACGATATTATCCAATATTATCGCCAATTGATATTAACGCTCGTATCCGATATTATCGCGCGATAATCCGATAGTAGCGGCAAAGAAAGAAATTTTTTTCCCAAAATTCATGGCCTTATTTTTTAAATTCTCTCCAAATCGCTTTGAAAGTCTCTATAAAACACTTGAAATCAATAATGCATAAATTGTTTTGTGGTTTATTTAGTCATTTAAAGTGTTGGAAACATGAATTCTAGTTTTCTATTGGAACCCTTATAGTTGATACAAAGAAAATTAATTTGAGAATGTTTGTGTCTTCTTAAGATTGTTCAGATAATGTTGGCTAATTTGTTGCATGGATTTAATATGAAATTAGTTAATGGTATCAAGCTTCAAGAGGTTTAGGAATTGTATGAACTTACTAAATATCCTAAAGAGCCTCATATTTTTATTATGGAATCTACACTACTAGACAATATTGACAAAACTTTCTGAATTATCATTGATTTAAGAAATAAATATAGTCGAGAATCCTGATGTAGTGTATTTCGTGTGATTATTTTTTTAGTTTTACATAAGTATCAATTGTTGAATGGGTGACCAAAAGCCGACTGGATTGGCTATTTTTGATTCGACAATCTTTATCAAATAATATTAAATTGAGGAATACGGTAAGAATTCATCAAGATGGCAATATGTTTTGTTGAGCTTACCACTGATATTGAACGGGATGTCACAACGAAATGCCCACGGATCGAAAGGTTAACCCGTGGAGTTGGGCTGCGTATATGTTTGGCAGCTATGAAACCAACTCCTAAGGGTCGGTTTGAAACGTTCCAAGTCGAGGACCTCGAGATTGGGCATCGAGGATCCTATGGAGACTTGCACTAAGTACTGCAGCCGTGTTTCGTCGGCAGGAGACGTAGGTCGTCCATGTAGTTTTAGTGGGTTGGTTGGCCAGGTAGTCAACTAACTGAAGTGACTCGCGGGAATCGTCATATGGAAGCTTCTTAAGGCTTGATGGGGATTTTCGGTTCCGATAGTACGAGATTAGTCCTCTGACTTGAGGAATCATGGTAGTCACGTGCATACGAAGATTGTATCTTGGATATGGCAAGCGGTGGCTGTGTCATGAGGCATGGTCATCACAAGCCTTATCCAGTACAGTTGGAGTACGTAGCGAGGACGGTGGATTTCAAAAGAGGATGTCCCCTGTCATTATAGGACAGAGAGTTCTCCCATGCACCTTGAGATGGTTTAGACTCTAAAAGTCTTGGCCAAAGCGATTGATCGATCAGGAATGTTTCCTAGATCGAATTAGTAGAGTAAACGCATCTCGAGTGTTAAGCATAGTTGCCTAGTCAAGGATGGGAACCGACACCCAATTCCATGCCCTAGACTAAGGCCAGGAGACGATTGACAGTAGGACCGTACTCATATGGATTCAGAGCCTAAATGTTCATGCCAACATTCACCTAGTCTCTAGTGCCATGGACTATTGCTAGACGGCTACCCATGGTAACGGGCCATTTTCGGTTATAGGACAATCGGAAATAATTAATTAAGTTAGATTATTAAATTGTGTTGGTCACACATGCCCAGTCTAGCTGAGGTGAACCTAAAGAGTCACATCCTACCACTATAGTGGGATATAATTAATTTGTAATTAATTCTAGAAAAGAGTCGGATTAATTTAATTGGATTAAATTAATCTTTGAAGAGAATAAATGATTGGATCATTTATTTAGATCATTTATTTAGACTAATCCATTGCATGGATGATTTGAAATTTAATTAATTGGATTAATTAGAATTTTAAGTTAGCTAGTAAAATTAATTGTATTAATTTTATTAGGCTTGGTCCAATTTATAATTGGAATTATAAATTGAAAGAGAAAGCATGGGCTTCGATCTTTTAATTAGATTAAAAGATGAGGATTTTAATGTTGGGCTTATGATTAAATTAGATTTAATATAAGTCCATGAGACGTGGGCTTGATCCTATCGAGCCCGGTTCATTAAATACATGCCCAAGGCCTTGGTTGGACCTTGGCTAAGTGAGGACAATTTTGGAAGGTTCTTTAGCTGATTTAGGAAGCAAATTTCGTGCATAAGGGGTGGCTAGGGTTAAGATGGTTGTTTTGGAGCCTAACTGGGTTAGGACTCCTAGTATGTGTATGACTAGGTCATATATATACCTTTATTAAACCCTAGCCACACACACAACACATACTAGCCTCTTAAAAACCTCACAGATTCGTGGCTCTCTCTCTCTCCCATGTTCTTCATATCATTTTTCATTTGGTCTTAGAGATCAAAAGAAAAAACAAAAGAGAGATCAAAACAAGTTAATTCATAGCGATTGTTTTGATCTCCATCTCTTCTGTGGAGATTTTGCTAGCACGAAATTTCGATATCCTTTAGTGGTGGTGTGTCATTCTTGGAAGGATCTCAAGATCGAGTTCTCATCGTGGACGGATCCGAAAACAAAAACGGAGAGGAGACAACGCTTGTAGCTGTACGAGAAAAAACGACAAAGGTAAAACTCCATTGATGGTTTTAGCTCCTTGTTTTTTCTCGTGATTTCTTGGCCTATGGTTTTATATTTAATACACCGAACGCCCGGGAAAGATCAAGGGTACACCCCTTGATCGGGTATTAATTTCGTTAATTATTGCATGTTTTATCGATTTTTTATTTTTCGCGTTTCCGCTGCGCTTCCCGGGCCGATCCGCTTCCTTCAATCAATTTGTTAAGCACTTCTAAGATTAATTTAGCAATGCTTGATACCGTAAAATTTTTTGTTTGTAATATTAAATAGTATTGTGATACTTATAGTTTTTATAATTTACTAATTTTTTTAGAACTTTTTAAGTATATAATATATTTATTTCGTATCGTCCAATAATATCCCGATACAGTGCGATTGATGTGAAACACTACCCCCCGATATTATCATTGATACCATGACTTTGAACCATACATTCAAGTGCAACAAGGATCGAGGGTTGATACATGGGCATCGGCATTGTGGTTCCTCCATGAGTTTTCAAGACCTTGGGTCAATTTTGCAGCCATGGTCCTGCAACAAAACAAGAGAGGAAAATCACGCAACCTGATCATAACGAGACGGAATTCAGATGACAAGGTTATGTAAAGTGATGGAACAGAAGTCTGAGAGCCTCCTTAAAAGAGGTGTGCTCATGAAGATGTAAATTGCATGCCAGATTCCATGCATCTGTTGTTGTCCTCGTTGCAGAAAATCTTAATGTTCCTCTGCTCATTGAACTGTAATTGTAGCAGAGTTTCTTTGTGAGTCAAGAAAAAACACAAGTTAATAGCGGAAGCCATAAATTTGAATCACAATATGGAGGAAAATAGATTCAATTCATTGAAGAAATGTACACCTACAGCTTTATATACACCTCAGGAAAGAATATTTCCTAACAACTTGGCAACAACTTGCTAACAAGCTTTTTGTTAAAAAAAAAATCTAAAAAAATCACTATGTACAAGAAACGTATTTACACCAAGAGAAAAGGTGCTACAAGATAAAGACACGTTTTTGCTGAAGCTAAATGACTGTAACTCGCTGCAGCCCCCCCTCAAGTTGGAGCAGGAGAAAACAAGCTCAACTTAGACAAAAGGTGTGAAAAGGAAGGTAAAGGGACATCTTTAGTAAATAAGTCTACAAGTTGTTGCTTGCTAGAGATATGCTGCGAAGCGATGAACCCTTTCTTGAAATAATCGCACACCAAATGGTAATCAATTTTCAGATGTTTGGTGCACCCGTGAAAAACGGGATTTTCAGTGATGTGTATCACAACCTTATTGTCACACCAAAAAGGGATTGGAGCATGAAGGGAAAGCTTGAAATCACGAAGAAGGTAGTTGATCCACAATAACTCACACACAGTTGTCCCCATACTCTGATACTCCCCTCGACTAAAGACCGAGATACGCTGGTTTGCTTTTTAGTTTTCCAGGAGACTAAGGCGCCTCCAAGGAAAACACAATAGCCAGTGATAGAACACCTTGAGTCAAGGCAAGCAGCCTAGTCAGAATCCGAAAAAACACTAAGCTGAAGGGAATTAGAAGATGTGAAAAACAGTCCCAAAGAAGGTGTGCCTTTGAGGTAGCGAACCAAATGCAAGGCAACATCCCAATGAGCCTGGTGAGGACTCTGAATGAAGTGACTCAGCTACTAAACAGCAAAGGAAATATCAGGACACGAAAAGCCCAAGTAAAGTAATTGCCCAACCAAACGTCTATAGCGATCAGGATGAGGAGACAGAGGACCAGCATCAGCCTCAAACTTAATTCCAAGGGGAAGAGGCATGCCAGTAGGCTTGGCCTCGGTCATGTGGCAATCCACCAATATATCACAAAGATATTTAGTCTGCATAACACAAGTACCATGAGTAGAACGAGCTAACTCCAAGCCAAGGAAATACTTGGCGAAGTCGAGATCTTTGATAGTGAAGAGGCGATGTAAATAAGCTTTAACAGCTTGGAGAGCTTGCAATGAAGTGCCTGTGAGAAGCACATCGTCTATATAGACCAGTAATGCAGTAAACTTAGAGCCAGAGTGCTTGATGAACAAAGCAATAATCATGTGCCGATTGTCGAAAACCAAACTTCTCCAATTCAGATTTAAACTCAATATTCCACTGACGGGACGCTTGCTTCAAACCGTATAATGATCTTTGCAATCAGTGAACTTGACCAAGTTGTGCCCGTAAATACCCTTCCGAGGGTGTCATATAAACTTCCTTTTCCAAATGACCGTGCAAGAAAGCATTATTTCCATCGAGTTGCATAATAGGCCAAGAGAAAGCAGAGGCAAGAGCAAGAAAACTACGCACCGTCACAGTTTTAGCCACCAGCGAAAAACTATCGAAGTAATCTACCCTCAATTTGAGTATACCCCTTTGCCACCAAGCGCATTTTGTAGCATTCAATGTTGCCATCAGGTTTATGCTTCAATTTATAGACCCAACAAGACCCTATAGCTCATTTTCCTTGTGCAATGTAGTCAAATCCCATGTACGGTTTGATTTAAGAGCAGTCAATTCTTGCTGCATAGCCTCCTTCCAGTTGGTATCTTGATTTGCCTGAAAAAAAAGATTTGGGTTCCTGCATGGCAGACACATTAGCCATAAACGACTTATGGGCATGATTTAACATGTTAGGTAGACAGAGATGCGGTGTAGAGGTGGAATGATTACAAATATAATCCTGCAGCTATATCGGTTTAGTAATAAGTCATTAAGATTTACGATGAATAGGAATGAATAGGAACAGAAGAGGCAAATATTGTGGGGGCGTGAATAGTAGTAGCAGGAGAGGTTGGAATAGTGGTTGCAACAGTATCACTAGAATCATTATCAGTAGTACTTGAAGTGATTTGTGGTGGTAAAGGAAAAGAGTCGGTTGTAGGAAGAGGAATGCGCAGAGGAGTAGAGGATTCAGTAGAAGGACTAAACTTGTATGGAAAGATATTTTCATGAAATTTGACATCATGGGAGACAAGCATGGAGTGAGAATCTAAGTCATACACTTCATAGGCTTTTTCAACTGACAATAACCCAGAAAATACATTTGAGAGCTTTGTGTGCAATCTTATCCTTATAACGCTGAACGTTGGTCGCATAACAAAGGCAACCAAAAAACTCGAATGTGATTAAGTATAGGAGGCTTATGATATAATACATCAAAAGGTGATTTCCACGGGAGTAAAGGAGAAAGTAATCTATTAATGAGGTATGTAGCTGTTAAAAGACATTCACCCCAAAACTTACATGGTAGAGAACCCTCAAATATTAAAGTCTAACCACTATAAGTAGATTTATGTTTGCGTTCTACAATGCCATTTTGTTGTGGAGTATAAGGAGAGGAAGTTTGGTGAAGGATACCAAGGTTTTGGAATGGAGAATAGCAGGATGAATTGACAAACTCCATGTCGTTATCGGATCTAATGGTTTTGACCTTGGCACCAAAATGAGTGTTAATTGTAGTAAAAACAGACTCCAATTTTTGTGGTACTTGTGACTTATGTTGCAATAAAAAGGTCCATGTGGCACGACTAAAATCATCCACGACTTTAAGGAAATAATGACATTGGGATAGAGAGGTAATTTGTATGGTCCCCATACATCCAAATGTATCAGTTCAAAGCAAGAAACACTCTGGATGTCACAAGAAGTAAATGGCAGACGCCACTATTTGGCTAATGGACACACATCACAATGATAAAGTGCTCAATCCAACTATGGAAGTGATATGTTGTAATACATTTAAAGAAGGGTGGCCAAGCCGTTTGTGTGACAGATTGGCAGAATTAGTACATGAAATATTACAGGATAATTTGGCCAGATTATTTACAGTATAACACTAAACAAAAACAGGATTGAAAGAAGATTTATCAATGATGAATAAGCTACCCAACAGTCTTCCTACTCCAATGATTTTGTTAGTCTCTGGTCTTGTATAGTACAATGAGAAGGAAAAAAATGAGAAACTGATATGAAAAATGAGCATAGCTTTTGTACTAACAACAAAATTAAAGTCAAAGGTGGGAATATAAAGCACATTAAACAATGTCAATTGCTCATGTAATATCACAGTTCCAAGTAACTGAACAGGATTAGAAAAACCAGGTAGATAAACAAGTATTTGATATGGGGGAGTTTAAATTTTGGTGAGCATGTTCAACCTTACACACGTGTGATTTGTAGCCCCTGTGTCTAGAATCCAAAAATCCAAATCATTAGTTTCAAGTTCAACAAGAGCACAAACTATACCTGCGAAATCACCAGTGGCAAAGTTCACGTGTAGTGGATCTTGCGGCATTCCTTGCTTGCAACATTTTTTCCTTTCATTAGGTTGACTAATTCCTTGGTAGCCTCTGTCAATGCTGGAGTATTAGTGTTTCTCCAGCTTCTTGCCTGTATTCAACGGATTTTTCTTGCACAACATTGGCATGGAAACATTTTCCTCCTCCATCCTTCCTTCTCTATTCAACTAATGTTTTATACCAGTCAGGAAAACCATGTAATTTAAAACAATTTTCTTTTGTATGTTCAGGCTTCAAACAATGTGTACAATGTTGCGATCTTTTATCAATGCCCTCGTCTTTTCCCTTAAAATTGCCTCTGTATGCTAGATCTTGCTTCAATTCAAAACCTCCAGCATTCATCCACTTTGTGTGCAAAGCCACACTGTAAGCTGTTTCATTAGTTCCAACCTGAACCTGTCTTTGTTTCTCGACTCGCAACACCATTGAAAAAGCTTTATTAACTGAAGGAAGAGGTTCGATGACCACAATTTAACTTCTCAATTGTCACAGCTATCATTCAAGCCCATAAGAAATTGCATCAATTGATTCAAGGCATTAAGATCTGCTGATGATTTCTCAAAACCACATACACACAAACCATAAGTACTGATTTGTAGAGGTGTCAAACAAGCTAATTCATCCCAAACCATTTTCAGTTTTGTAAAATACACAGCCACAGAAAGAGATCCTTGAGAAACAAATGCTATCTCACGTTGTAGTGGATACAACAAGGGCCCATTACACTCACCATAACGTTCCTCTAACTCTTTCCACAATTCTCTAGAAGTTTTAGTGTATAAAAATGCATCAACGATATCCTTAGATATAGAGTTTAAGATCCATGTTTGTACCATACTATTTGTCCTAATCCATTTTTCATAGTTTGCATCATTTTTCCCAGGTTTCTCAAAGCTTCTACCAATGAAACATAATTTCATTCTCGCATGAAGCGCTAATTTAACAGCTCTGCTCCAGGACAAATGGTTCATGCCATTCATAGGAGTTGTAACAACGATCACACCTGATTGTTCTCCACCCTGCACCTACAGAAAATATGCATCTAATTGCAGTCTCGCATTCGGTGCAGTTGCCTCCATGTTTGAAGCACCCGCATCTCCTCCTTCATTCGCCATTTAAGGATTTTAAATTAACATATACAGAGTCCCCCCCCCCCCCCCCCCCGGGCTCTGATACATGTAGTAGAGTTGCTTTGTGAGTAAAGAAAAAGACAAGATAATATACGAAGCCCATAAATCTGAATCACAATATGGAGGAAGAAAATAGATTCATTCATTGGGGTACCGAAGCTTATATAAACACCTCAGGGAAAGAAATATTTCCTACAAACTGGCAAAACACTTGCTAACAAACTTCTGCCGCTAAAAAAAATAAAAAAAAAAAAAAAAAAACAAAAAAAAAACAAACAAAAAATACAATAATACCAAAAAAAAAAAAAACACTAAAAAAAAAAAAATTATAAAACACCACACCAAACAAAAAAAAAGCGAAAAAAATAAAAACAGAACATGACTAAAACAAAAAAATAAACAACATAAACTTAAATTACAAATAAAAAAACAAAATACCTTATAAAAAAAGAGTAAAAAATAAAAAAAAAAAAAAAAAACAGATAAAAAAAAAAAAAATAAAAAAAAAAAAAAAAAAAAAAATAAAAAAAACCAAGAAAAAAAAAAAAAAGAAAAAAAATAAAAAAGAAAAACACACAAAAAAAAAAAAAAGAGTAAAAATAGAAGAGGAAAAATGGCAAAAAAGGTAAACCATAGAGGGAAGATGACAACACACTCATACTGGAAATATGCAGGTAAAAAAAAAAAAGAGCCTAGCAAATAAGAGTGCTATAAACACGTTTTCTAGTGAAACAACACGAGGAAGAAAATAAATAAAAAAACAAAAAAAAGACAATGACTCTTACATGATGGGTTAGCATGAGTACCAGATACAGGTTGGACGAAATGCATCAAGAAACTAAGTCTAAAACAAACAAACAATGGAATCGAGAGGCCACATGGCCTTAAGAGCAAAAAAGAGAAGAGGAATCATAAACAAAAAATAAGTGAAAATAAAAACAAGCTATTCAAACGCCAATAGTAAAAGAACACCTATTCTATACAATAAGTTGTTTGCAAAAAATCATCAACACTAGAAGGAACTTCATCAGAAAACGAAACAAGAACGGGGGACATCGGATCCCCCTGTCCAACCCCCTAGCACCCTTGAAAAAACGTGAGGGTTCCCATTAATGCACACCGAGAACATAGGAGTAGTAACACACTCTCGATCCAACAATAAAGATGTCTGGGAATCCAAACAGTTGGAGCGCAGCTATAAGGAAATCCCATTCGACCGTGTTCATATGCCTTCCTCAGATCAACTTTCAATGCACATCTCTTCGGTAGTCCTGTCTATATAACCCTGTGAACATCTCCTGGGCAAACAGAATGTTATCACCAATAGAACGGCCGAACAAAAGCATTTTGCGATGGACTGATATCGCATCTAACACAGTTAACAGCAGTACAATTAATGTATAACCTTATAAGCCGTTAACAGCATGATAATGGATCGAAATCTGACGCAGAGAGAGATGGCGAGAAGATAAGGCTAATTAGGAGTAAGGTTGGAGGTGGTGGAGAGAGAAGAAAAAAAAAAAAAAAAAAAATAAAAAAAAAAAAAAAAAAAAAAAAACAAAATAAAAAAAAAAAAAAAAAAAAAAAAAAAAAAACAAAAAAAAAAAAAAAAAAAAAAAAGAAAAAAAAAAAAAAAAAAAAAAAAAAAAAAAAAAAAAAAAAAAAAAAAAAAAAAAAAAAAAAAAAAAAAAAAAAAAAAAAAAAAAAAAAAAAAAAAACAAAAAAAAAAAAAAAAAAAAAAAAAAAAAAAAAAAAAAAAAAAAAAAAAAAAAAAAAAAAAAAAAAAAAAAAAAAAAAAAAAAAAAAAAAAAAGAAAAAAAAAAAAAAAAACAAAAAAAAAAAAAAAAAAAAAAAATAAAACAAAAAAAGAAAAAAAAACAAAAAAAAAAAAAAAAAAAACAAAAGAGAAAAAAATAAAGCAAAAAAAAAAAAAAAAATAAAAAAAAGAATAAAAATAAAAAAAAAAAAAAAAAAAAAAAAAAAAAAAAAAAGAAAAAAAAAAAAAGCAAAAAAATAGAAAATATAAAAGAAGACAAAATAAAAAAAAAAAAAAAAAAAAAAATAAAAAAGAAAAGAATAATAAAAAAAATAAAAAAAAACAAAAAAGAAAAAGAATAAAGAATAAAAACAAATAAACAAAAAAAAAAAAAAATAAAAATAAAAAAAAAAATAGAAAAAAAAAAATTTAGAAATTTATAGAGATGAGAGATTTAAAAGAATATGTGAAAAAGAAAGATTAAGATTAATAAAAATTTGAAAGAATTGAGATGAATGAAGATAAATAAAATTAATGATAATGAAAATGACATTAAAGAAAATAATAGAATTTAAGATATAGAATTATAATATAAAGTTAGTATAATTATGAATAATAGAAGCAAAAAAAAAAAAAAAAAAAAAAGCTAAAATAAAAAAAAACATAAAAAAGAAAATAAATAGCAAAAAAAAAAAGCAAATAAAAAAAAAAAAGAAAATAAAAAAAAAAAGAAAAAGAAAAAAAACAAAAAAAAAAAAAAGAAAAAAAAAAAAAACAAAAATAAATAAAAAAGAAAAAAAAAAAAAAAAAAAAAAAAAAATAAAATAAAAAAAAAAAAAAAAAAAAAAAAAAAACAATAAAAAAAAAAAAAAAAAAACAAAAAAATAGACACAACAAAGATAAAAAAATAAAAAGGAAAAAAAAAAGAACGAAAAAAAAAAAATAAAAAAAAAGGAAGCCAAAAAATAAAGAAAAAACAAAAAAAAAGCATGAAAAAAGAAAAAAAAAAAGAAAAAAAAGAATGAAAAGAAGGTAAAAAAAAAAAAAACAAAAAAACAAAAAAAAAAACAAAAAAAAAAAAAAAAAAAAGAATAAAAAAATAAAAGGAAAAAAAAAAAGAAAAAGAAAAAAATGTACAAAGAAAAAGAAAAAAAAAAATAAGAAAAAAAAAACAAAAAAAAAAAAAAAAAAAAAAAAATAAAAAAAAAAACAAAACTAAAAAAACCACTATGTACAAGAAACGTATTTATCACCAAGAGAAAATGTGCTAGAACATAAAAACACGTTTTTGCTGAAGCTAAATGACTGTAACTCTACTAAAGTAACCATTTTCCTCTCTTTGAAGGTGTGGTAAGACCACTGCTAATCACCAAGTTGTTGTTGTTGTTTCGAAGTAAAGTACGTCTAAGCAAAACGAGAACCAAATCGGAGGAGTAAGTTTCATCAAAGCACACTGCAATAATGCCTTTGAACTCTAAATATGACAAAACAGTCTGTAAAGAACATAATAATAGAGTTTAGAGAAAACTCAACAAAAGTAAAGTAAAGAGAAGACTCCCAAAGCTGTAGTGGTGTTGCACGAATGATTGAAATGTTCCTGCAGTAGAATTGCATCATGTCTCAAGTGTTGCTTCTAAAAATGGCAATGGAACAAAGTAGACAAAGTTCCAAATTTCATGATGTTGTTCCTGTCCCTCTCTCTAAAGGCCTGTCATGTTAAATTACAATTGAGCAATGAGAAGGTCAACAAAAAACATTGAAACATGTAGGAGAACAAAAGATCGAGTACTATAGGAGACTCCCAAAAAGCAAAAGGGTTTGTGAAGAACAGATCTGCTGCAACAGCTTAACCACAGTGCTGCAAGTGGTGTAACAATCATTCCTACATCAGATGCCTTTTCTCATGGAGACAAAGCAACTGAAATCATTGCTTCAAAGAAAAAACGCAGCGCCTCAAACATTGCAATTTGACAGTGAACATCTCCTTGTTCTTGTCGTAGTTAATGCCCTGCATCACACTCACAAAAAGCACGGCCATTCCCAAGGGTAGGCCACCTAGGGGCCTAGGGCGACAGCCTAGGTCCCAGCTCTCAAGGGGGCCTCTAGCCTAATGTAGTTTTACTATACATATATATACAAAAAACCATTACTTACTACTTTAATAAAATCCTCATTCCGTTTCTTTTTCCATTGGCTGAAAGATTAGGAAATAGGCGAGAAATCCCCAGTTGGTTTCTATCATGGGACAAACATTGATATCATATGACTTATTATTTAGTATTTCTCTATAACATCGTCTCAAATTCTCAATCGGATTTCTCAATCATCATGTCATCACAGTCCCCACCCCATCAAGGTATGTTAATCCTTTTAATCAAAGTAATTGAGTGATGAAACTTAATCTAAATCTCATCAATGATGCTAACTTAAGTCATAAAATTTTGAATCTATTTTTTTATGGGCTTCTAATTATCAATTTTTTTGTGGTGGCTTAGTGGGTAAACGCTTCTTCTTTCATTGTTTAGTCACTATCATATTGCTATTTTTTTGTTTTGGTATGTGGCATATTATTTGTTAACGCATTGATCAGTTAAAAGTATAATAAAATAATTATAGTCATGGATCAACTATTTCATATATACTTTGTTAGGGGACATCTTTTTTGTTTACTCGTCCTAGGCCACCAGAATATCAGGAATGAGCCTGACAAAAGGAAGTCAAAAAATAAGGTGAGTTGAAGAGTTGATCCTGATTGAACAATTCAGGTTCAATTGCCCCCAAGAAGAGGCTCTGGAATATGGCTGAAACAGCGTCGAAACTTGACGTATTTGCACTTGAAATTTGTTTCTCTCCAGCAATTATATTCAAGAACTAGAGCCTGGAAACAAGTTTCTGTCAAGATGATTGTTGTTTGCAGTTTGAGTCTCAAAAGAGTTCAAATTCAAATCTATTTGTTGCCTGCAAAGAGAGAAAAAAGAATTTCAAATAATAGGTGGAACTTATGCTATTTTGCTACTGTTCTTGATTTGTATCTATACTGATATATAAAAAAAAAGCCCACAGCCGCACTAATTTTTTATAAAGTCAAAAAATGCACTTCATGATAAAATAACTAACTTATTCAATTTTTCAAAATTTATATTAATTGATAAATTATTTTTTTTTTCTTTCTTTCTTTTATTAATGTAATGTACTGATTTATATACTTCTTATTTATATTATGTTTTAAAGCGTGAAAAATTACTTATTATATGCACGGAGGAACCACATGCCACAACAGCTAGTTTTTTTTTTTTAACAACCTAGAGGTGGAGAGAGCTTTTCGGAGTCCCCAATCCTTCTATATAAAAATACTCAAATAGTTACAGCGGCGAGAGCTACCTCCCTAGGATTTCTAGAAAAACTATAAACAAGGAGCACTACTTCCATACACTATAGTCAACAGCGTAAACAAGGATAAAACTCCCTTACAACAAAAAGCACAACAGGTGGAACAAAAAATTTATGGCGAGTCAAAAAGTTATTGGTATCCCACCACATCATGAATCGCACACCACCTGTAAAAGGAGTTCATAAAACCTGCAAAATAATTATTGGCTACAACTGCACTAGCACATCATGAAGTAACAAAATCATGATGTATCCAAACAAAAAAGAGGAAAACATTTCCTACCACATCACCCATAAAGATAAATAACATCAAAGTAGTAGAATCACATAAATCAGCACAGAAAAAGGCTTAGACAGGACAACAAGTATCAACAAAAAATCAGTCAGTAATGAAGTACTCCTAATTTCATGGATTAACTGAAATTAAAGGTATTAATACTTCTTATTCTAATAGCAGGGAAGGAGCAAGCGTCGAGTCTAATCAAACCTTTAGGAATACCTATGATGTTATAAGGGGATAGGATGCTAAGATGTTGATTGAAAGATGCTTGGTGCAAAATAATCGGCCACTTGGTTACCCTCTCTAAAGATGTGTGATATCTTAAACTCAGTCTGGGATAGAAGATTTCTAATTTATTGCAGCAAATTTTGAAGGTGCTAAGGCCTTTAGGAGGGAGATGAAATGAGTTTGAGGGCAACATTAGCATCTGTTTCCACCCAGATTTTTCCTAATATTGCTGTCAATGCACAATTTAACACCTTATAGATAGCTTTCAACTTTGCTGCTGTGTCAGAGGTGAGGCCAAGATGTTCCTGAAATGCAAGGACCGTCTTACCAAATGATTTCTGATGATACCACCTACCTCTGCAACACCTGGATTTCCTTTTGAGGCACCATCCATGTTCAATTTGAACCATCCCCTATCTGGTTTAATCCACTTAACAATAAAGATTCTGGATGATATCTTGTGGGGGGGAGAGGAATTTTAAGGAGAGATGCAACAGGTCTGTCCCCTTTCCAATTACTAGCCCTTATGAGATTGGTTTTACCCAGAAGATCAAGGTAATTGAAGGTTCGTGAGATAATAGATTTGCTTTGAAGGGAGCCCCCTTGAATATGGCAGCATTCCTGCAAATCCAAGTGTTCCACATGATCAGCAGGGGGAGAATATGGTCCCTGCCATTTAACTTTTTAATATCCAATAATATAAGATAAGCCAAAGGATTTTGGTCTTGTGATTATAGATTGTTGGTATTTTAGTTTATGTTATTTATACTATTTCCACATTTAGTTTTTCTTTATGAATTTAATCATTTATCTATAAGAAGGACTAAATATGAAAATAGAGTGAGTTATGGAATCAAAAATAACCTATAGTTATAGGATAAAAAATGTAATTTTGCCTAGAAGATATTTTCTTGAGCATATATCATCAAATTATTGTCTGGGGTTGGAACCTAAAATTGGATAATTTGAATGGTTAAATTGCTACTTGGAAACCTTACGTCTCATCACAATCTACTAACCACCAAGCTGAAACAGGGATCTGTAATGTCCAAGCCACACTTGCAGAAACAACGACAAATAGTTGTGGTTGATTTGTATTTGTCCTTTCTTCTTTATGTTATAATAATTAACCGTAGCGAAAAATCATATTTGTTCTAGTGGGACTACAATCAGGACGTGGTGTTTGAATTTTTATAAAAATTTAAAGAGTTAAATTAAATCACTGGCAATAACCCTAGTACAACGGTAGATATTCGATACAACAATATATGTGAGTAAAGATCAACATTTATGAAAAAGATATATGATGGGGATTAGTTAGGTCATGTGTTACATATCTTTGATTTGAAATCTCGTATAGCTTTAAAGAATTCTGCAAAAAAAATTATTTTTCATAAATTTGCTATACCTTTGAATTTTTTCCATAACTTTATTCTATATGTATGATGAAATTCGCATTAACTTTATGCACCATGAATTAACACAAAATAGACTATGAAAATTTTACATTTTGCACATATCTTGAACTTTGCTCTGTCATTCACCACTAGCTTATGATGATATTTGCTTTAGCTTTGAATATATATTTATATATGATTTTATTATGTCTGTAGATGGAGCCTCCAATATGATGGTTGAACTACTAAGTAGTAGCTTCGTTTTTGTTCTATTTTCTTGTGCTTCTTTGGGGCTTTTTGCCAAACTTTATTTTATGTTATAAAATTGTATTTTTTTTCAGTCCAAAAAAACGAAAAAAAATTATTTTATATGTATGTGTGGTTTCTTGAATGAATTATTTGTATAGATATATGATATGAAGAGTTAGTTACATAATCCAAGCCAATGTGACAATGTCTTGAAAGGTCTTGTAGGGTTTTTGTTAACCTCCAAGAGCAACACTCTGTAAATAATTTTTCTTTTTTTTTTTGTTTCTCTTCCTTTGATTTCATCTATTTGTAAGGAATCAAATGAAAAATAGGATTTGTGGAACTAGAAAATTAGGGTGGGGTGGGGTGAGGCAGGGTGGGAGTGAATAGATGGCATTGCGGTGATTAGGGTGAAAGTTTCATGTTAATGTTGATAGAAATCCTCGCTACGATTATATATGGGTTGGATCCATTTTGCTTGTTGAAAATGACAACTAGAATCCATTTTGTCTTATTCGTTGAGATTGCTCCATCCAATTTTGACCAATTCAAACTCTATCTTATATTTTTATTTGATTTGATTCAACAGATTATGTGATTGGTTGAGAAAATCCAGCTGAGAATCTTCTCTAAAGCCAAGGGCTCTTCAGTGTAAATAGGCTTGTCATTCTTAATTGTGAACACACCAAAGGAAAAATTAAGTCTTCTCTTCTCCTTTTCTGTTTCTTTATACATTTTGAGTGTAATACTAGTTTGCTATTCCAATATTTTCCACGAGTGTATGTGTTAGAGAGTAGTTGTGTTAATTTTGGGGAGCAAACAATTTTTACGGTTGCACCACGCTCGCACAGAAAATTTTCTTTTAGGGAAGTAATTCTTTCCACAACACAACTTTATAGATAATGTTTCCAATAATCTAAAAGAGAAAATAATCTCTAATGGCTCTCTTATTCCCAGTTTCTGTATCCTCATGCCAGCTCTTAGTCCAAAGTAAAAAGAAAGAGAAAAAAAATCCGAGAAGCCCTATATTCGTTTTGATTGAACTGGTCACATTTTCTAATCTTATGTGTTGATCAGAATATATGGGGGCGGAGAAGATAAACAACATGAGGATATGTCGATGTTCAATGTCGACGCTTACCAAGTGAAAGGAGAGAAGTCTATTACCAGTAGCTGCTTGAAGAAGCTCAGCCATCTGCACCTGCATACTTCATAACACAAAACCAGCAAGAAGAAACGTATTCTCAAGTACGACTCTCTGTTTCATGCTTGTTACTTATGCGCCTTTAGTATTGTACGTTGTTTCTTTACTTCAACACCTTTATTAATTGTAAACAAGTTTTATCATTTTCAGTAGTTATAGATTAGTTAACAGATCAGTTAAGAAAGTTGTTACCAGCAGCTTAGTTCAAACTATTGTCTGATTTCTTGTATTTAATGGAGGTGACTTCCATTTCTGAAGATGAATGAAATTCAACCTTTATCCAGTACTCTTTCACATAGATATGATTTGTTCTTTGTCCTTCAATATTAGAATTTCTATTTTGTTGCCTGGTATCAAAGCCTTCTTTTGAAGGACTCTGAATACTTTTATCTTGCTTAGTTAATTCACTAATCGATGGAAACTAGTAATGAGAATAGTGAGAATGTGGCAGCTGCAAGTTCTAGTGGAAGACGAGATCCAGAACTACCAGAGTTCTTGCAACTTCATGGAGGGGATCATCCAGGGATAATCCTAGTAAGTGCTCCGTTTGATGAAACTGAATTTTTAGCTTGCCGAAGGTCAATGGTGATTGCTCTTCTCGCAAAAATGAAGCTAGGTTTCATTGACGGCACACATACGGCGCCAAATAAAACTTCAAACACTTATGAAACTTGGGTCAAAGTAGTTTCAATGGTGATGTCTTGGATTTTAACGCCATAACCAAAAAAATCTCAAAGGTTTCCTGTATACCAAGTCTTCTAGACAACTTTGGTTGGATCTTGAGGAGAGGTATGGAGAGAATAATGGTCCGACGGTATATCAGTTGCAGCGTGCTATTGCATCAATTGCACAAGGTACACTTAGTGTTGTTGAGTACTTCAATAATTTGACTGCTTTGTGGGATGAATTGGATTGTGTTTGACCTCCAAAAATATGTACGTGTGGCTTATGTACCTGTGGAGTCCCTAGAGTCATAGCTGAAGAAGATAATTTGACCAAGCTAGTATATTTTTTTATGGGCTGGGATGATATCATGATAGTTATGACAATAACAATAATTAGATCCTGGTGATGGATCCCTTTCCCAGCGTGAATAAAGCGTATGCTATGGTGCTTAGAGTTGAAAGGCAAATGACAATAAATATGCAGATAGGGGAGGCATAAGGGTGTTGTATTGCACACAAAATAGACTAGTTGAAGGGGAATCACACAAGCTGCTAACAAAGGTGGCTACAGGGGAAAGCCCCTGAATGATAAACGGTCACAAATTTTCTCAAACAGTAGAAGAACAGGACATATTAAAGATACTTGTTTCAACATGGTGTGTTTGGTACAAGGAATTGAAAGATCAAAAATGGAAAGAAGGGGTGCCAACAAGAGAATTTAGTGTAATCATTGAGCAAGCAACCAATGGTGCAGGGAATACAACTAACTTTGGAGAGGCAATGAAACAAATGACTAAACTTCTAAGGTTGATGAAGGAGAACATACCACAACAACAGACCCTTTTACAGGTCAATTTCACACATGGTGATGATTTTGCAGGTACTAGTGCACTAAACATTCTTTCTGTGAACGAATTTAGTTCATGGATAGTAGATATAGGTGCCACTAACCACATGTGTGCAATGCTTTCCCTTCTTACATGTCATTCTTCACCTAAACATAAATCTTTTGTTCACTTACCTGGTGGCTCTTCTAAGCTTGTGGAATTAACAGGTGTTATACATCTGAATGATAAACTCACTCTTACTGATGTCCTATGTATATCTACATTCAAGTTACAACCTTTTATCTGTCCAAAAACTCTGTGTGTCCAACTCTGTATCTGTGCATCTCCTATCCCTTTCTACTCTGATAAAATGCCCCCATTAACATTACCGAGAATCCAGTTTTTCATAAACGCGCAAAGCACCTTGATATAGATTTTCATGCTGTTCGTGATCAATTTAAATCTAGTTTTATTCTTCCTCAGCATATCTGTAGTTAGCACCAAGTGGCGGACCTGTTCATGAAGGCTCTCCCTGCGCTTCAATTTGGGCGTAATTTCCCCAAGTTGGGCATGCTTTCCCATATGCCAACTTGAGGTAGGGCCACTACGAGTAGCTGCTTGAAGAAGCTCAGCCATCTACACCTGTGTACTTCAGAACACAAAACCAGCAAGAAGAAACATATTCTCAAGTCACGACTCCCTGTTTCACGCTTGTCACTTATGCGGCTTTAGTATTGTACATAAGTTATTTCTTTATTTTAGCACATTTATTAGTTGTAAACACGTTTTATCATTTCCAATAAGGGGGTTCCAAACTGTGACTGTTCCAGCAAAGGATATTCATTGCTCCCAGTGGGACCGCTCAACAGTCTCCACCGATATAGAGTCAGATTCCTCGTCAACTAAATCCGCACACTTCTTGAAAGTATTGCCTCCACCTCCATTTGGTTCGATAGTAGTAATGAGTTTCCTCATTGCTATCGGGACTTTAGAACACATTTGTCTACCTCTTCTTAACGACCCACGTCTACTACTTCTTTTTGCTAAGCACATGAGAGGAACAGTAATAAGATCCCGCCTCCATAAGAACATGCTGAGCGGTGGTCGTCCCCAAAGCTAAGACTTGGACCGAATCTGTATTTGCTACCTCTAGTCCGACTGGTGTACTACCACTAAGATCACTCTGCTTGGTCCCCAATGCTCATTTGGATGCTCTCTTCCCCACATTCACCAAGTCCATCTCTATAATTCCATCCATGCGCCCCTGAAAAGGCTCCCTTTGAGCCTAAGAACTGCCCTTAGTAACTTTCTCGCTCGTAACTCCGGTTTCACACGACTTCTCAGGCAAGGCCGCGTGCCTTGGCATATTGAGCGTCCCAAAGATCTCCGGACCTCTTCGCCCTGAGCTCCTATGACTAGAAGTTCACATAGATTGTTGTTGGTTGGTCACCTTTGTTGCTGCTACGGAACCCTTTCTACTAAGCATCGGGGCTCGAAGCCATGGTCAATATGGAGTTCGAACCCGGGTCCTGGAATCCTTCCTCAAATTATTTCAAACAGTGTTCCATAATGTGTCCTAAGTAACCACATAAACAGAAAAAGTTGGGAAGCTTCTCGTACATAAACGTTACCAGTTAATCTCTCCCATATTAGTTTTGAGCTTAAGTGCTCAAGGTAATAGGAGAGTCACATGAATAGCTACTCTGATTCTCAAGGTTGCTCCCTAAGTTGTTCCAGAGTTATCCATCTCCATGTCTCTAAATTTCCTAATTTTGTTGCCACGTAACAATCCCCAAACTCATTTTGCTTAATGGTAGTTCGTGCATGTGGACATGGAATTCGCACCGGTTCAGGTCCACTTGCATGGGATTCTCGTTCTCACTATTGTCACTCAATACCAAGATATTCTTCTCGAAACTCCACGAACAACCCGCCAAAAGCCCGAATTCTACCGAGTTATTTAATCTCCATTCCCTTTACCTGCATGATCGCACTTTGGATTGATGCATAGAGACCCTCAAAGTTGAAAGGCCTTCTGGTTAAGAGACGTCCTACTAAACAAAGATGGTAATCTGTCGATTCTTTTCTCCACAACCCATTCGGAATCACTAATTTGTCCACTTCCCCTTTTTCTAACTAAGAGCTTGTTTCAGTTTTTGACATCCGGTTCCATCCCCCCACATAGCAGTGATACGTGGAGCAGTTGATCTAACAAGAAGCCCGTCCTACACAAGCCCTAAATGATGCCGTAGTTCACCCAACACAAGGAGGGGATCCCTGCAAAGCCAATAAACCCAAAGCCAACAAACCAAACAGGAAAAAAGGAAACAAGCTCTCCCCTTCCGTTAGTTAAAGCCTAACAATATTAATTTTTTGCTTAATTGCTCGTTATATGATTCTTATAATAACCATTAATCTTCAATTGTAAAAAATGAATGGTCCAAATCTTAAGTAATTTAAATATATGTATATATATATATATATATATATATATATATATATATATATATATATATATATATATATATACTGGACATGCACATACACTATAGCCCTAATTACTTTGAGGATTGTATTAAATAAATGATAGAATTATCCTTTACCAAATAAATGATAAAAAAAGCCCTATATAATTAGTCATGTGTTTACTTATATATATACATTTTAGGTATTTTTATATTAAATTAATATATTTCATAAATAAATATAATTTATTGTAATATATTTAAACTCTATATATAATTTAAAGTAATTAAATATATTAAATAAAATAATAATATAAATAAATTAATTTAAGATATATTTAAATGTGAAAAAAGGGCAAAAATGAACATTATACACTTAAATAATCCCAAAATATGCCAAAAAATGAGGCCCGCTCGCAATAAGGCGAGTGTCGCACACTCTCCATTAGTTTCTAAAGAAGAGAGGATTTTCGCTATATTTTATAAAATATAGATGAATTTTTGCTTATAAAATTAATACAGGAGAATTTTTGCTATTTCACCAAAACACAAAGAGTGGTGTGCAATGGGATAATTATACTTTTGGTACCCAAACTTTACCAATTATTCAATTTTGGTCCTCCAACATAGGCCTGTTACAGTTTTGGTCCTCCAACTTTCATTTTTTTTACATTTTAGTCCTTGCCGTCAATTTTTCGTCAATGTTGACGGAGGAGGTCACATGCGACTCACGTGAGGCAAAAAAATGGAGCAAAATTAACAATTTTTTCCCTCCAAATTGAATGTCTTTCCTTATTCTTTGTGTTATGTGTTATTATACTCATTTCCATACACCACCACATCATTTTTTTTCCCTCTCAAAAATCTGTAAAAATGTAGTAAACACAAAATGCCCAAAAAAAAAATTAAATATAATGCATAAAATATGTAATAATGCACATAAGAACTGCAAAACTGCCCATAATTCTGCCCATGAATCTGTTCAAAATCTGAAACTAAACATTAACAACATTCGCACAACGTCTTAATGTCAACAAAAACTGTCTCAACCATCAACAAAATGAACAAACATTGTCTGAATATAAACAAAAAGTATCTTAACCATCAACAAAATGAACAAAGTTGTCTTAATACAAACACAAACGACTTAGATTCCATGTTGATTAGAGTCTGATGTCCTAGAGGAACTCCTATTTCCATCAAGCATTGAAGAAACACTTTTGAGGCAACTCTTGATTGGGATTGAGTAGATGATGAAGTTCCAGCAGTTGAAGAATTACCTGTTGCTGAGTTTGAGAAAGTGGATCGAAGATTTGAGAGAGTGATGAAGTTCGCTCCACCTTTGACAATCACAAGAGTATGATTGTTGGTTGTAGACTGATTAATCTGTAACTTTAAACAATCATAAACTTAATTCCTAAAACAATCATAAGTTTAAAAACATTCAATAATGTAAGTTAATACCTTTAATGTAGCAACATTGCTCCTGGTTGACTTTGCAGGGTGTTTGAATTGAGATCTTTTAACCTGCATGAATGAGAATAATTAGAATAAACCATGTAAGTTTATATGTTACAACTTGTGATAAATTATACCAATAATTTTGGTCTTCTAGTGTTTACTCTGTTTGACACCGGTTCCTTGTTGCTGGATACCTAAGTGTTATGCCTACCATCTTTTGCAGCTTCATGTGCAGTTGATTGAGTATCAACTCCATCCCTCAGGTCCAAATGCCTCATGTGACCCCTGTTCTTGAGTGTTTTGTTTTCCTTTTTTGCAACTCTTGGAATTATGATCATTCCCCCCACAACTCCTACATTTGTTTTTTCTTTTATCACCAATTAATCTGTTAGGATTAGAACTTGCAGGAGATTCATCTGGCTCTCTCCTTATTTTTTGAGGCCTTCCAACAGTCCCCTTATACACAGGTAGTAAACGAGGAGTGTTGATGCTCTTAGGCCAGAATTCAGGGTCATTTAAACTGAATATGAGGAATTCATAACATTTCATGTATGATTGGACATTGTAACACTTATGCACATAAGTTTTTGGATCTTCATTTCTAACTAAATAGCTGAAACTGCATGTTTGCAAGGGATACCACTCAAATCCCACCTTCTACGACTGTATTTTCTCTCCCACAAGTTTACAGTGTGTTGACCAAAAGGACCTACAATCTGGCAGTTCCATGCATCACTTCTCACTGGTATACATTCCCCTGCATCCTTCATTATCTTGGCAAGTGCTTTTTTAATTTTTGGATACACAATCCCATCCCATTTTGTTGCCTTCTCTCTATTGATTTGCATTCTAACCATTAACAAATTCCTTATGGTTTCAAGTAATGAAATGAGGGGTTTTTCCCTTGCATCAAGGATAAAGCTATTAAAACACTCACACATGTTGTTCAATAATACATCACACTTGGGATTTGTGGAAAAATGTAACCTGCTCCATTGTTGGGGGAATTTTTTCCTCAACCACAGGTAGGCTGCTTCATTTATATGCTTCAGTTGTTGCATTTTTCTATCAAAATCTTCAATTCTTGAGCTTTTTGTTGCTGCCCACAGTGCATTTTTAAGGGAAATACCACTAATCCATCTTTTTTTCATGTTAGAATGTAAATGTCGTACACAAAATCTATTTTCAGCATTTGGAACAATGTTTCAAAAGCAGGAGTTAATCCTTTTTTCTTATCAGACATGAAGGTCCATTGATGATCATTTTCAAAACCAATATCACAATTTAAAAAACGTAGAAACCACATCCAACTATCTTTAGTTTCACCTTCAACTATTGCATATGCAATTGGGAAGATATTGTTATTTGGATCTAACCCAACTGCTGACAATAATTACCCCCCATGATTACCCTTTAAAAAGCAACAATCAACACCAATCACAAGTCTACATCCATTTTTTCAACCCAATTTTACAAGCATTGAGACAGACATAAAATCTATGAAATCGTTTTGTTCCCCCCCTTCTTCATCAGAAAGTTTCAATTGTACCCGAATTGCTTCTAACTCCTTACAGTAATCCCAAATCTGATTGAATTGTTCCTCCATATTGCCTTGCAACAGATTAAGAGCCTTTCTTCTTGCTCTCCATGATTGTGACTTTGAAACATTAGCCTTCAAAGTACTGCAAAGTTCATTTCTAAACTTCGAGGTGCCAAGCTTAGGATTTTCTTTGAATTTTTTTTATGAAAGTCCTCCCAATCCACCCACTTTTAAGGCTTGTGTTGTTATAATTCCAGGAGCATTTATCATGGACTGGATTATAATATTTCACTTGCCATGCAGTGTCATTTTGCATTTGGGATATATAAACATACCATGAACGACCTTCTTTTTTGCAAACTATCTTAATCTTTTTTTGTCATTCTTTTGAAACCTTACCATCATACCCCTTCTCAAGCAATGACTTTCAATAGCAAACATAGCCTCTTTCTTACAACTGAAAAGCAAACCTAGTTTAATTTCAGGATTCTTGCCATCATTCCTAGGATTAAACATTGGGTATTTCATTCCCCCCCCCCCATCACTTGAGCTACTTGTAAATTCATCATCAAACCCCACACAATCTTCCTCACCCTCCCCATCTCATAGCCTATTATACATACCCTCACTAATATATTCATTACCCTCAACCCCAACATCAACATGTTTGTCAAATAACCCATCATCTTCAGACATATCATAATCACTATCAAAAAACACAGTACCATCACCCTCAAACCCTTCAGGCCTTCAGCCACCTCAAGCCCCTCATCAACCTCAGCCCCCTTAAGCACCACAACCCTCTCATTTCCCATCCCCTGCACCCAACCAGAATCATCATCAACAATAGATTCAGTACCACTAATCTCACTATCAAGTGTTCCAACTATATCAAGATGCTCTAAGAATATATCAACTCCATAGCTTTTAGATTTGTATTTTTTTCATTCCATACACATTTGAATCTTTTTCAATTATTTTACATTGTCTATAAAAAAATTTGCCATGTTGAAGGCAAAATTTAATTTTGTCTCTTTCTTTGAACCCCAACTCCTCACCATATCCCCACATGTCAAGCATACCTATTTGATCTTATATCAGGAAAATCAAAGTACTCTCTATCCCCCCCCCCTATGTACTCCCTATGAGGAGCATGTTTCATCACTCCACCATAATGAATTTTGAGTGTAAAACAACTAGGATCCCCCCTCAAACTAATTATATCATTTCATTTAGTATTTTGAATTTTAATGTATCCAACAAACAACAAAAAAAATAAAAAAACAAAGCACAAATAGAAACAGAAAATTCATCAGTTTACAATACTCTCAAACACCATTATACATCCATCAACAAGTAAACAGAAAAACCCAACAAAGCAAATAAACAATAAATCCAACAAAACAACAATATACCAAAAAAAAAAAAAAGCAGAATCAAAAACTCCAACAACATTCACAACTCCATAAATAATATTCAAATTTGCCCAACAAATACTTACCATAATCCGGAGTGAAATCCAAAGCGAAATCCAAAGCGTGTTTACTGCGCCTTGCCATTGGCCACGAACAAATTTTGAAAAATCGTAACCTTTGCTCCAACAGCAACCGCGTCGCAATCTAAATTTCAACAGCGATTTAGGATTGTAAAATTGGGGGTTTTGCTCAAAAGGGATACTTGGGAAGGAATTTTAAGCAAAATGGGGGATTTGATCGAAGGAGAAAAGGAATTCGGCTAGGGTTTTGTTTGAGAAAGAAAGAAAAAAAATTTAGAGAATGAAATCGAACAAGTGAGGAAAGAACCCTAGATTTTGGTTATTACTTTTTAGCCTTTCTCTGCTCACATGAGTCGCACGTAACTTCCTCCGTCAAGTTTGACGGAAAATTGACGGCAAGGACTAAAAATGTAGAAAAAATGAAAGTTGGAGGACCAAAACTATAACAAGCCTATGTTGGAGGACCAAAATTTAATAAGTAGTAAAGTTTGGGAACCAAAAATGTAAATTACCCCGTTATGCAATTTACCCTTACTTTAATTTGTGCATAAGCAGAATGTGTATTGCCAAACATATTTATTTAGCTTAATTTAAGCTATAGTATGTTAAAACTGTACGTATATATATTACATTAATAGCTAATTTATTTAGTTTGTTTTTTAATATTCTTATATATTTGGTCCATTATCAACCTTAGCTCCTGGCTCGATTAGTGTCTCATAGCACGATTGAAGGATTATTCATTTTAATTTTGTATGAATCTCACAATTTTATTTTGAAAAGACGGCTCATTAGAGAAATGAGACCATAGGAATTATAAATTACTCAAGCTTTCCGTGTGTAATCAATGTGTAATGTTTGCTTACATCATCAGCTCACTTGACGAGGGATTTAAGAGGGCACATGTCTCCATCCACACAGACAATGCCAAATAATACGGTTTGAAACTTGATCAGTGCCCATTAAAATGATGTATTTCTATTTAATTTTGTATGAACCTCATGTTTTTATCCCGATGAAACATCCTATTAGGTCCTAAGAAGAAAAAGTCTTTATGACTTATAAACCACTCAAATTCTTTATTTGCAATTATTGGAGGATGTTAGTCTATATGAATTATATTTTGTTTTTATTGTCAGAAAATATTATTGCTTAATATAGACACAATTAAATAAAAATTCAACATCTTAATGACATCGCAGTCGACAGCAAAAGGTACGGACAAACAATATTAGTTTCATACTAATTAACAAATGAAGCTAACCACATGCTTTGCAGCAACTAACGTCCAATATAAATTGGATTTGGATTATTTATTTTAAAAATTAGACGGTAATTTCATCAAATTATAATGGGTTAAATACAATTACACCCCATGTGCATGCAAAAAGAGCAAAAAAAAAGAGCAATTTGCCCCCTTGTGTTATAAAAAATATAGCACACTACCCCCTGAGTATATTCAATATGTTATTGAAGGGTAAATGTCCAAAATACTCCTCCTTATAAAGAAAGAGGCTGACTGGGATGACCTTCAGAAATAAAAAATTACGTTTTTGGAGAAGTAACTCTAATTTCTTTCTGCGTGATCATGCGATTTGGCAAAAACGACAAGATTACTATTATTTAATCTGCAACAAGGGTTTTAAAGGTATTGATACAATTTTAGAATAGTATTTCTCACGTTTTTTTTTATTTTTGTTGGATATTCATAAAATAATAAATATTATTTTGACGATTTATAAGGAAAACAAGAGATTCAACCTTTTAATTTGCAAACAAAAAGGTATTGTTACATTGTTAGGCTAATATTCTTTACGTTTTTGTTGGATTTTTGATGAATAAAATATGTTCTATCATCTAGGGTTTTTGCTTACATTGAACCGCACGAGTATAGACTACAAAAAGTTCAAAACGAAGCATATAAAATGTGACTACTCTAGTTTTATTTTTATTTTTTATTTTTTGTCTTTTTATGTTTTTGGTATTGAAGATGGTTTTTTTAGGTGTTCTTTTTTAGGCTTTTTGTTTAATTTTGGTTTTGGATCCAAAGGAAGAATTTTATATAAACTGCTGCTATGAAGGTAGGTCCCTTTTTTCATCTTTTTTATACCTTTTGTCTGCTTATGTGGTCCTTATTTTACACATTTGAGAGTGTTTTTGTTTGGAAAATGGTTGGTTGTTATGTTGGAATAAATGTGTTGGTGTTATCCCCGTGATAATATTATGTGCATCCTCCACCACCTGGTGATCATATTAGTTTGAAATACATGTAAGTTGAGTTTTACTTTATTGCAGAGTTTTGAGCTTCACAATATAGAATTTTGTTGGGGTAGTAAATTTGTTTCTACACCTGAACTAAGATATGTAGGTGGAGTATGAAAATATTTGAACAAATTGATATAGATTACCTTGGATTCTATGAACTAGGAGAGATGTATGACAAATGTGGGGGGTAAGAAATATTCACTCAATTTTTATTACTGTGGTCCTACCCAAAACTTGGAGTTTGGCTTAAGAAATATTAAAACTGAATGTAGTATATTTGTATGGTAGACTTGCAACATATTTATAGATGGTTGGATGTTCCATTAAAATTTTGTGGGGAAGATGAGGGGGAACCGTTGCAAGTTTTAGATAGTCAGGGCAATCCAGAATCTAAAGAACAAGAAGAAGAAATTAGGTTTCTTTTAGATGGAATTAATTTTGAAGAATTAAATGTGGGGTTTATGTTTGAGGGAGAGTCACAGAGGTAGGACTGCGAGGGGCAGGGGGTGGGTGGGTTGAGGTTGAGGGTGATAAAGAGGGTCTGAACTGTGAGGGACACTTAGAGGGTCTGGATAAAAATGGGGTTGAAGTTGAGGGTGATGATGACATGCAAGACTGTGAGGGGCAGGGGTGGGTGATACAAATGTGAATGAAAACATTTCTAAAAATGTGGATGTTTATGAAAATGTGCAGCCTAATTTTGCTGAAAATAATAATATTGCTAAAAATGCGGATGTTTCTGAAAATGTTGTTGGAAATGATAATGTGAATCAAAACGAGACTGGGGGCTTGAGGGATAAGGGAAAAAGAAACTTGTATGAACAATATTTAAATGAGTCACCATCAGAGTTTGATGATTCATCTGATGATTATTATGTGCAGACTAATTTCAGCCTAATTTTGATGGTGATTCAGATACTCAATAGTCTTGTTTTAGAAGACATTGAGTTTGAAAGTGATGATGACATTGTCATAAATAAAAACCCAACAAAATTGGAACTAATCAGAAAATTGAAGAAGATAAGGTAGCAATAAAAGAAAATTAAAGCAACAAATTTCTGATATAACTGATGAGGGTGGGCTATTGATTGTGATGAGGATGACCTGGCAAGTTTGCCAAGTAGTGAGGGGGAGACAAATGATAGGCATCCTATGTTTAAAGACTCAACTAGCTTGAAGTCTTTAAACTTGATGGAGGAAACATTCAAAGATTCAAAACAATTTAGAAAAGTTTTGAGGGATTGGTGTATTAGACATGGGTACGACATTGAATATATTAAGAATGAACCGACAAGAATAACTGCTAAATGTAATGTTGATGGCTGCCAGTGTAGAATTCATGCCTCACTAGTCAGAAGGGCCCTACTTTTCAAATAAAAACATTGAAGGGGGAACACACTTGTGCAAGAAGAATGTACGATAATAGCCTTGCTAAGGCTAGATACTTTGCCCACAGGATGGAAGATGCCATAAGGGATCATCCTTCAGTTCTAATTCAACAATTAAAAAATAGAATTTTAAAAAAATGCAATATAGATGTTAGTAGATACAAGGCCATGAGGGCTAAAAAGAAAGTTTTAGAAGCCATTAAGGGTGTTCATGCATTGCAGTATAAAAAGTTATGGTATTATTGTGAAACTATGAGAAAATTCAATCCAGGAAGTAAGTTGATTTTGATAAAACTTGAAAATGATCCTCCTGTGTTTGATAAAATGTATTTCTCACTTTGGCTATAAAAAAAGGTTTCTCGGAGGTTGTAGACCCATAATAGGTCTTGATGGTTGTATCCTAAAGATTTGTTATGGAGGTCAATTACTTGTAGCAGTTGGTAGGGATGGGAATGATAACATGTTTCCCATTTCTATGGTTGTTGTACTAGCAGAAAATAAAGAAATCTTGACATGGTTTTAAATGAGTTGCTTGATGAAATAAGGGGGTTGGGACTAGTAAATGGTCTTTCATTTCAAATAGGCAGAAGAGTTTTTTTGAATCATTGAAAGAATTAGTTCCAAACTAGAACACAGGTTCTGTATAAGGCATATGTGCCAGAACTTTAAGCTAAAATTCAAGTCTGTTGAGCTGAAAGAATATTTCTGGAAGGCTGGTTCTACTGAAAATAAAAAATATTTTTAAAGATACATGAAAAAGATTAAAGAAATTGATCCAAAAATTCCTGACGATGTGGAAATGACACATGTGTGATTAATAAAGATAAATCCTGAACATTGATCTATGGCATTTTTCCCTATTCATACCAAGTGTGATATCTGGTTAATACCTTGTGTGAGAGCTTCAATAATTATATCCTGAAGCAAGGGATAAACCTATAATCACAGTGTGTGAGTGGATAAGAACCAAACTAATGGTGAGGCTACCATAAAATAAAAAAGGGAAGAGATGGAAAAGTATGCAGGAACAATATGCCCCGAACATCTTGAAAAAAAAAAATAAACAGATGGCAGCTAGGAACTATTTTACTAGATGGTGTGGGGCTAATGAGTTTGAAATAGGTCATTTCTTCGATAAGTTTGTGGTCGACACATATACGTGTTGCATGTTTTAGTTGAATATCCACACTTGTTGCTATGCTTGTGCAGCAATTAGGTCAAAAAGAGTCCAACTTGATGAGTTTGTTGAAAACTATTATAAGAAAGAAACATATCTAAAGGTCTACAATGAGATGATACATATTGTCCCTAGGGTTAAAGAAGAAGAGAGGCAGACCAAAGAAACTCAAGAGAAAAGGCCATGATGAGCTGCAACAAACCAGGATGTCCACCAGGAAGGGTCTGACACAAACTTGTAGTAAGTGCCTTGAGGTAGGCCACAATAAAAGAAGCTGTAGTAATCCCATTAATCCAAAGTCCAAATTCTTCAAGGTAATAATATGAATCTTGCATTATTTATTTAATTTCTAAAAGTTTAAGTCCTAAACTCTCATTTGCAGGGAAGTACTTTTGAAGAGATCCCTCAAGGATCTCAAGCAAACCCTGCAAACCGAGAGCAATCCAATGCAGCAGTCAGGAAAACAACTCATAAGGTAATATATGTTTCATGTTTCTATTGGATTAATGTAGTATCTTGCTTATAAATCGTAACCTAATTTACGTTTTTTGGAATTTCAAAAGAAGGAAAAATGAGATCGAAATGACACAACAACCTATAAGCAGATCTACACTTTCTATGATAAGCTAAAACTGCAGAATTTATATAAGTTCATATTTTAATACTTATGCTTAACACATGTTCTATGTTTTCTATGGGAAAATATTACCTACCAAGACACCAGAAATGCATTTTTGCTGGGAAGATTTGCACTTTCTTTGGTAAGCTAAAATTGAAGAATTTATGTAAGTTCATAATTTAATACTTATGCTTAATACATCTTTTATGTTTTCTACAGGAAGAGATTACCTACCATGGCCCCAAAAATGCATTTTTGTTGAGCAAATCTATAGAAATTTCAGCTAGAACAGAGAAGACTCTGGTTAGTGAAACACCAAGGCCATCAAATACTGTAAAAAATAAGTACAACAAAAGGCCAACTATAACAGAGGTCTTGAACAAAATCAAAGAAAGAAGCAAGAGAAGGCCATGGAAACCATAGTGTAACATGCTTTAGATTCCTATAGTTTGTTTTTGAACAATAGGAAGTCTGTTTCCTAAAATAATTTCCAAAATGTATATGTAAAATTATGTTATTTTGTAGTTCGGGGTTACTTTTGTTTTGAAAATAGGTTCCCTTTGTTTTCATATTTTGTAAAGCCAGGCACTTTGTCTCTGCAAGTCAGGAATGGAAACTATTGTCAACTTTATTATAAATTTACTAACTTCATTTGCAAACATAACCTTGAATTCAAACATTAGTATTTAACAATTGGGTGTTACAAAATTAAAATTACTTTAACTTTATTAAAAGAAAAGAACTAAAGCTAACAAAAATAGCGTATTTGAAAATCTCAAATTGAGTCGTTGCTTGTACTCATGGGAGCTACTCTCCCTTTTTGAAGCCATTATTCTCTTCTTCTTTTTTCACCTAAAATTGTGGCAAATGAAATGGGACTTTTGCAGTAAATTTAAGATACTAAACAAGGGCAAATAAAAAAGAAAAAGGAGTAAAATCATCAACAAATCGTAGCTGCCGCGCGTGACCAACACTTCACGCACTGAGGGGCCTTCTTGCTTCATTTTTAATAACACAGGGGGGGTATTTTGCTACTTTATTTTTTATAGGGGTAATTGCACATTATACGTAACACGGGGGGGGGGGGGGGGGGGGGGGGGAGGAATTGACCAATCATATCATTCCAAATATATGATATATTTATCTCTTTAAGTTAAATTATAAAGAGATAATACGAAAAGTGTTCAGGTACATCACAACTTTATCTCTTTGACACTTATATAAAGGAGTCTTTGAACCCCATTCAAAACACGCACAGAGATAGAGAATAAAGAGAAAAGTAAGGGAAGAAGGTAAATAATTCTTCCTATGAAGTTTTTCAAGATCAAGAATATTTAAAGGCATTCAAGGTAAAAATCGACTCTTTCGGCAATGGTGCACCACAAATTATAGGTCTTAATTCGGGAATATATTTTCAAGAAGATCTTAATTGGCAAATCCACTTTCAAATCCTCAAATTTTAAGTTAAGACTATATCGTTTAATTCGGGATTTCATGTATAAACCTCGAATTAACATTATAGATATTCAAATTCGAGTCCAAAGGAGATCTACGTGGAGATTAACTTTTGAATTCATCATGTTTTACAAATACTACTTTTGAAGAGAAGAATCAAGGGATAAAATATGGATTGAACTCATTTTGATATTTTAATTCAGAAATTTTTATTTATGATAATTAATTGGGTTAATTATATAATTTGACATCTGAACTATGATCGATTTTATATTTTGGCATCTAAACTATTTTTTGTGTCAACTTATCATCTCAACTTTATGAACTTTTGAACTTTGCTATTCATAACTATTCTCCACCAAGTCTTTTGTCAAAAAAAATCACATGCAGTGTACTTGTGATTTTTAAAGGTTATGTAATGTGATATTTTTCATATATGCATAGCATGTGATGTTTTTTTCAACAAAAAAAATCAGCAAAAATCATCATTTATGGTAAAGTGCTATTTTTGCAAAGTTGAGATGACAAGTTGATGAAAAAAAAAAGTTTAGATACCAATATACAAAAATAGGCTTAATTTAAATGACAAATATAATTTACTCTAATTTAATCATATTTTGATTTTCAAACATAATAAAACTAGAGCTTCACAATTGGCTTACCCTAACTTTATATCACTGGAGCACCCTTAGCATGTGTCATGCTTATGGTGTGACTTGTCATCTTCTTTTTTGCCCTCCTAATAACCCATTTGTAAAAACAAATATATATATATATATATATATATATATATCAGCCCGAATTTCTATCTATCCACGATGTTCTTTTTATCGTTGGTCTTCCACAAAGACAATTTTCACCAATTTTCCTTCTCTGATTTGGGGTTTCTTTTCTTCATTGCTTTTTCCCCTTTTGAAGCGCAAGATTTCAACAGCTCTTTTGTCTCTCTCAAAAAGCCCAAGGACCTGTTTGATTTTCAGGGAAAGACGAGAACAAGAAGAGACGTCTTGATTTTTTTCTTTGACTTGTTTTCCTTCTGGTCAAATAGACTGTGCTTTGAAAACACGCCTAAAAATCCTTCCATATAGAAAAAATAGATCAAAAACTCCTAGGTTTTCGTAGGTGTAGTTCAATCATCATTTTCTGTGAAATATAACTAACGGCATTAATATTTTTATAAAATAATTATTACGTAATTATTTATTATATATTACCTTATTTTAATAACTATTGAATATTTTTTGTATATGTAAAGCCGTAAGATCTCATCAGTTCATCTGAATAGTTAAATCTTAAAAAATTAAAAGCTTAGATTTAATAAATGTATAGATTTATATTACGAGCATATTATTATCCAAAAATAAATTTCATTTTATTTAATAAAAAAATAATCTCTACCATCCCTGAACTTGCCCCTACACCACCTCCTCCTCTCGCCACCTATCCACCCAACCCTGGGCAACTATGTCGTAGGCGTCGCCCCAGAATCTGGGAGGCAACGACGACGATACTATCCCCGTGATATTATTTTTATTAAAACAAAAGAATAAGTTTTAATTAAGTTTTAAAAAACTTAATTAAATATAATTAGAAGTAAATTAAGAAAAATTAAGGTTTAAAAAAATTTAAAATGATAAGAAATCGATTTAAATTTTTTTAAATTAAAAATAGTAAAAAAAGTGTACAAATTGTTGTAAATATATATACTAGTATTTAAATCTTAATATTATTTTATAATAATATAATTTATTACAATATATTTAAATTAAATAATTATTTAATTAATAAATGTTATTTTTATAATTGATTAAAATTTATATTGATATAGATATTTAAATTTGAAAAATAAATTTTAGTATATTATTTTTTGTATTGAGATTTTAATTTAATTTTTCAATTTAAATTATAAATTTATGAATAAAATTATATATGTATATATATATTTGATATTTTGATATTCAAAATAAATATATTAATAACAAAATTATTTATGTAGGAGAGATGGAAATGCCAAAAATTCATCAGAAACAAGGTTAAGACAAGTAAATTTGATCATGGAAAATTTAAACATAATATAGGAATATTTTTATCAATTAAGAATAAAACTGTCAAAATCCCCAAACAAATAAAGCCCAAACGCACTACCCGCGCATTCACCCAACCTTTCGTTACAATCAAATGGGCATAGGGTTTTCAAAATCACAATGGGGGAGGGGGTCCCATTTTTAAAATTAATCGTCCCTACGTGCATATAATAAATAATATTTTATATTTTAAATTATATTATGAATAAAAATATATATATACACAAACTAATACATTATATTTCTAAAAAAAAAGAAAGAAAGCAACAAAACAAAAGAAAATGAAAGAAAGAATGAAAATCAACTTACGGGTATATTGGTAAAATAATAAAATTGGTGTTGAGGTGTCATAATCGTCATTTATGAGAAAAAAAATATCTTTTCTTTTATTTTTAAAATTAGCCGTTGTGGCCACCGTCCCTGTGTGCATATATAATAAATAATTTTTCACACTTTCAAATATATTATATAAAAGTAAAATGTATAAACCAATATATTAAATTTAAAAAAAAAAAAAGTATTTATCAATTAAATAATATTTAAAACTTGAATAAGTTAGTTATACTATTAGTTCAAGGGCATTTTGATTTTATAAAAAATTGGTATGGCGGTGTAAGTAATCGTCGTTTATGAATAAAAATAAATTTTTCTTTTTTATATAGTATAGATATAAATATAGAGAGACTTTTAAGTATTTATAAAAGATAAAGGATGTTAAAATACAATCTGACTTTTTTTAATTTAATTTCTACATAAAAATTATTAGCGCACCCTGATATTACACATGCTAAGCACATGATATTTCCCAGCCACCATTTCTTGCACAAAGATTGGCTCCGACGCCAATGTGCACTAATGATATAAAATTTGGAGGTGAAAATTTTCTTTTCGGTGTTTGAGGAGGTATGTGTCAAAAAGCCAAAATTTAGGGGGTGACATGCCATTTATCCGAAACTAATTATCTATTTTTTTTAAGGTAAAAATGAAAATTATTATTAATTGAAATAAATTGATTATAAGTATAATTATTTCTGTTGAAATCAATATCTAACAAAAATTATTACAATAATCATATCCTGATTAATAACATACTATTATAGTAGACAACAACTCCTATTATGCAGTAGACCAACTCCTGCTGTACAACAGACAACATCCCATGCACTTAACGGGATTCGAATCTATGACCTCTAAAATCACGGAGCCTCAATTTTACCAACTCAATTAAGTCTTATTGACTGAAACTAATTATGTACCTACTAGTTGGAAACGTACAATCGATGTGTGCATAAATTTAATAATATTTTTATCAAATCAATAATTTTATATACAATACAATTAACTAAAATAAAATAGTGAGAATAAATGGATAAAAGAACATTTATATGTAAAGAAAGAGAAAAGTAGTTACTTGAATATGTAAAATAGAAAATAAAATAAATTAATAAATTTTAAACATTTAATTAAAATGACATACTAAAAAATAAGTAGACACCAAAATCACCCTTTTAATTATATATATAGAGGGAAAAATGCAATTTACCCTCTTGCGATATGAGCAATGAGCAAAAAATTCATTGTGAAAAATAAAATAGCAAATGATCCCCTGTGTTTTGAAAAATAAAACGAATTACCCCCTATCTAAACCATTAATAGGGGGATAATTTGCTTTGTTTTTCGAAATACGGGGTAATTAATTTGCTAATCATTTTTTCACATATGGGTATTTGCTCATTCCACATATCACAAAGGGTAAATTGGCATTTATCCCATAATATAGATATACTAGTGTAGAACTCGTGCTATGCACGGCTATATAATTTATTTCTTCTTTAAATTAAATAAATCTTTTATGACATATTATTTAATGAAGGAAACGGTTTCGTAAAATATTTTTTTGATCATTTTTAATATAACATATAGTAGGTTTTGAATTTTTAATCTATCTTGATTATCATTGAAAATTATATTTTTCTAAACATACAATATATTCTACTAACCAAAATTTGCATTTTATAAGGATTACTTTATAAAATTCTGCCCTTTCTCAAATAATAAAATTATCTTGTAATAAAAATTCTATTTTTTATCCTTGCAAAAGTATTAAAAATACATTTATATATATATATATATATATATATATTTATATATTTATAAATTCACAATAAATTACAAACGACAAGTAGTCAATATTCAATAGGATTTCCATATCATAAATCAAAATCAAAATCAAAATGCCTATCATTGTTGAAGAATATGTCCATGGAATGTTGCTTCATGTTAACGTTTTACTTGTACCTATATTTCATCATCATTATTATTTTTCAGCCATTTCTGCAATTTTGAGATACGTGGAAATCAATTATACCCCGTCAAATCAATAATAAAAACGATTCAGAACCCGTCAAGAATTTTGGGACCCAACAACTACATACATAACATACGTTGAGAAAGAAATTAAAACATAAAAAAAAAAAAAAAATTGTGAAAGCACATGTAAAAAATATATATAATATTTAATCATAATTAATTATCATGAATAAAATAAAAATTATAGTAAATAGTCATGACTACGACCACACAATAATTGTTGGTCATGATTTTTACGAGAGTATGATTAAAATATTTGTCATTCTTAAAAGTAGTGACACAAACACTTGTCATAGCTCATAATTACGGCAAAAATATATATTTGATATTGATAAGCTGAGTTTTGGTGTCGGTTTTATAAAATTATAATTAATAATAATTATTTATCATAATTTTTAGTTTATATCTACTAAAAATGGAGGGAATAGTATTTTTTTTCGAGTGGCAATAAAATCCAATAATGTGCCCATCACACGTTGTAAATTACTTTTGTTGTTTGCCAATGTCAATTTTTGGTAGCAAAGTGCAAAATGACTTGATATATGTCCTCTACGAAAAGGTCCAAGTAAAATGTTACATGTGAAGCCCCTCGAACTTTTTTTTTTTATTTTAAATGAGTGTAAAAATATTAAATACTTAATTCATGACATTTTGAAATTATATTATATTAATATGGTATGATTTACAATATTTAATATTTTTTTATTTGGCCCATATAAGAAAATTTTAGGATGAATTGTATCGACGTTCTATGAGGTTAGGCCTAATTAGATAAATACTCGCGCATTTTTGTAAAGTCACAAATACAGGCCCTGAGAAGTGTCGATGTAATTTAACTCAGGGGATTAATTGTAAAATTTGCTTCTAAATAAGGAGTGTATTTATAATTAAGAATTACGATCTTATGGGCTGTAGCTGGAATTTTGATCACATAAATATTCATTCCTCTTTGCAAAATCACAAATACAAGTCCTGAGGGGTGTTAAAGTAATTTAACTCAGGGTATATTGTAAAATTTCGTCCATAAATAAAGAATGTATTTATAATTACAACTACAATTTTAAGGTGTATATTTACAATTTTATCAAAAATAAGGAGTATTTTATATAATTAAATTTAAATCTAACTTTAAAGGGTATTGATGTAATTCACCCAAAATTCTATGCCTCTTCCTTGTCATTACGTGCATTCATGGAACGGAAAAAATCATCTGAATTAAGGCTCCGTTTGGTTCCATGAGAGGAAAGGGAGAGTTCAAAAAGAAGGGAAAGTGAAAGAATAATAATTTTTCTTTAAATTATTTGAAATGATTGAAAAGAAGTAAATTTTAAATATTTTTATTTGGTATGAGAAAATACATTAACAACAAAGATTTAATTTTTTAAATATTACCTATCAACCCATTGTCTCTAATTTCGAACTTAAAAATAATAATTTATTACTAAAAATACTTTAATTTGTTCTAATAAATAAAATTAAACCCAAAAACTTATTAATAAAACACACATCAAAGCAAGAACAAGAAAGAAATATTTTTCAAATGTCAATATCTCAAAAATAAAATAAGGTTTTCCTTTTATACATGAATTATGTCTAATCCAATATATCTCTATATTATATAAAAAAGAAAAGGCCTTCCACACTCATAAATGACAGTTACTTACACCGCGACACTAATTTTTTATAAAATCAAAATGCCCTTAAACCAATATAATAACTAACTCATTTAACATTTCAAATTTTACATTAATTATTTTCTTTCTTTCATTTCTAATATAATGTATCAATATATATATATATAATATATATTATATATATATATATATATTATTTCTAATATATTTTAAAATATAAAAAAGATTTATTCCTTATATACATGCAGAAACGACGTGCCACAACGACTAGTATATTTATTTCTAATATATTTTAAAATATATAAAAAATTTATTCATTATATGCACGTAAAAATGAAATATCACAACAACTAGTATATATATATATATATATTATTTATTTTTCACCCAAACTAAACAAGTCCTAAATTGTGGAGTATTAAAAAGTGAGTGGTGAATAGATAAAAGGAATGATGAATTATGGGATGCACAAGTTGAGATGCATACATGTCTTGGATCTCGTGGGATTTTGTTTTACAACTAAATAATAAATTAATAAAGATTTCAACAGCTGGGGAAGTATGTGTCCCATGTGCTTATGCTACATACATACTTTACATTTTATAATGTATGATTATTTATTTTATCCGTTCTTAATTTTTTTTATTTTTTCAAATACTTTTTTTTTAAAATTAAATAAGGATAAAATAGTAGGTTTTATTTATCATCTTGGAGCTATATAATTATTTTCATTTGAAGAGACGTTTATAATTTTTCAAACAATAAAATATATTTATAATTACTTCAAATTTCAGGAGATTTAACTATAATTATATTTTTTTAACACAAAACTTGTTTTAAAAATGCATTTAAAATAAAATTGGAACACCAATAACCTACAATTATAATATTTTAAAAATAATAGAGTAAAATCACATAAAAATTTTACATTTTATTTTTTTAAAAAAATTATGTCTGAACTACTTATACTGGATGTACGAAATATTCCATTTTCACCTATAACTATCAACAAAATATTATTAATTTATAGACATACGTAAGTACATGGTTTTAAAAAATTACATACTTTATGTTTATATATATAAAAAAACACAAAATTTTTAAATAAAATCAATAAATCCCATTAAACAACTTTGGTCAATCAAGTTCCAATAATAATAATAATAATAAATCTTCCCACACTGACAAGAGTATTTTACAAGAACTAGCCATGTTCCTCGACCCCATTTCACATGCCTCCTTATCACCCCTCCATCCTCTTACTATTTTTTTTTTACAGATAATTATTCTTTCCTCCTCTAAAAGTTGATTCAATTACACAAATTTTCTATAATTTAAAAATTTTATATTTAGTAATCTTGAAGTTTATTTTCGTCTAATAAATTTGATGATATTAACAAAAAAATATCTAATAAAAATCCATTTTGATTGCTTATTACTGATTTATAGCATATCAAATAAATTTTTTTATTATCAAATTACCCTTATATATTTTCACACGTTTATCATGTGACAGAACTATATCTTCAAGGGTAATTTAGTAATAAATAATTAGTTTGACTTGCAATAAGACAATAATAAGTCGATTGATGGTAAATATAAACTTTATTCAGCTTTTTATTAATATCAATTAATTCAGTAAATTTTGACTAACGGATGGATTTATTTGCTAGACAAAAGCAAGCTTTAGGGGTGCTAGATATAATTTTTTAAATCATAGGGGATCTACATATAATTACAGCAAATCTAAAAAATGGGAAGTGTAATTATCCCTATTTTTAATTGTAAATTATGTTATGATCTTCTATTATATTTTATAGGGTTAAATACATTTTGTACCCCTGAACTATGCATAAAATGCATATACACCCCAAAATTAGAAAAACGTAACAAAATAACACCTTATGATATGGACCAACTATTTTATGATGAAATTGAATGCCCTTATTAATATACACGCCTAAAATATGTCTATTACAATAATTCATCTAAATTATTATTAAATTTTTATTTAAAATAAATAGTACCCAAAATTTTATAATTTTTATAATAAGTATAGAATCTGTATAAATTCTAAATTTATAATCCTTATATGTTTTACATAATTGGTCAAACATTTATATAATTTTTGCTTGTGTTGTTATATATATATTGAACTTTTTTGAAAAATATTATCAATAAAATTTTAAAACATACATCCAACGTATATACACCCTAAAATATGTAAATTTATAATATACTTAAAGATATAATTTTCTATGATATTTTGAGTAATGATATGACATATTTATTATGAAGACATATAAAAATTTAAAAGTTGGATAACATACATTTTCTATAATATTATATTATTATATTTATACATATAATTATTTTTGTACTTTTTGTTTTAAATAATTTGCTTTACAAAATATATTTGCATATATTGAGCTCATAAATATTTTTATTAAATAATTTATAAAAAAAGTTATAAATTTTAAATATTATTTTTAAAATAAAAATTGAGTAAAATTATAAATCACTAAATGTAGTTTTGGAGAGATCCTTTAATACAAACATATTTTAAGGAGTAAAATAAAAAAAATAGGGGTAAATGAGATGGGCATTTTTACCCTATCAATGCCAAATATTTTCTCAGGGGTATTTTTGTTGTATTTTATACTTTAGGGGTGTAAATGCGGCCACATGCATAGTTCAGGGGAGCAAAATGTATTATATACTATTCATTTTTAAATTACAATTTAATTTAATTATAACTTTTAATGACGTCTGGTATTAATATATGATATGAAAGTACAATAAAAAGATCTAAGGTGTCTACCCTCCACCAACCATTTTGTTCCTCTAGATCTTCTATCTTACTTCCGTATTATATATTGATATTACAGTTACAACTAATTGACACGTATTCTTTTTTAATTAAAAAAATTAATTATAATTAAAAAATGAGACTGCATATAATATATACACGAGGTCACATCTCGGTGTGACACATAAAATGTAATGGAAAATCCTTTCCCCTATGACCCCACTTAGAATTTTCCATCTCAAATCATGTTGTATTTTTTATTTCATTTACCGTAAACATGTTAAGTGTACAAAAATTACATTATTTATTTTAGGAATAATTATATTATATTTTCTAATTTATGATTTATTTACAAATTACTCTTATTTTTTTGGGTAATTATATATTCATACATCCACTAAAAATGTCAACATTATTTAAATAAATCACCCGTACTTTTAAAAAAATCACACATATACCCACAATAATATTAATATCATTACACAAACTGCTCGTAATTTTTATCAGTCAAGAGTGATTTCTACAATTCTTGCAAAAGAAAAATATGAATGGATTGTATAATATACTATAAATTAGTAGTGTAAATATAAGGGATAATTACACTCTCTTTCCTTGAGTTTTAGTGTAATTACATGTAAATTCCCTGTAGTTTGAAAAATTACATCTAGCACTTATGATGTTTGCTTTCATCTAACATATAAGTTCCATCATTAGTCAAAATTCACTGAATTTGTTGATATTACAAAAAGTTTGAATGAAAAATGATATTTACCCTTAATCCACTTATCCTTGACTTATTTCAAGTCAAAACATTTTTTTCGAACTAAATTACCATTATAATGATGAAGTTATACCTCCTCACATATATTAACGTGTGACGTCGTATGAGGGTAATTTAGTCAAAAAGATTTATTTTACCTATTATAAACTAGTAATAAGTCAGTCAGGGCTAAGTTTAGATATTTTCCCGATTTTTTTGTTAATATTAGCAAATTCGGTGAATTTTGACTAATGAATGGACTTATTTGTTATAAATCAGTAATAAATCTATCGGGGATAAATATAAATCTTGTTTCAATCTTTTGTTAATATCAACAAATTCGATAAATTTGATTAACGATGAACTTATTTGTTAAGCAGAAGCAAACTTAGAGGTGCTAGATGTAATTTTCAAAACTACACAGAATTTAAGTATAATTAAACTAATTATCTCTAAATATAATTATTCCTTTATTTATTAAAAAAAATTGATACTCTAAAATCCATTCCACTTTTACCTAGCAAAAAGCACCCTTTTTCACTCCCCCACCCCACAAAATTTGTCACTTTAAAGCAAGAATTTCTCTAGCGCACTCCAGCAGGTAAAGAATCAAAACTCCCTCACTGCAGTGTTCATTCTCTGTTTCTTCTTCCAAAGACCACTATCAATCTTATCACTTTATAAACAACGGAAGAGTTCCAGAGATGTTTGTGTCTGAGGAACAGATCGATCATACGAGCACAGTTGTCCGAGAAATGCTGTAGTTTCTGTCTCTGATCAGACTGTGAGAGGAGATATGGGGAAGACGGGGAGATGGATAAGGAATTTCCTGACTGGGAAGAAAGAGAGTAAAAATGCGACGATTTCAGCTGACAACGCCGCCAATGAGGATCGCCCGGCGACTCCCCTGTTATTCCCGCAGCCCACAACGCCTAAGGACAAGCGCCGCTGGAGCTTCCGCCGCTCTTCCGCCACCGTGCCGGGGCGGCCGGACTTGAATCCTGTGGAGAGTATTCCTACTCATGTTGTGGATCATCGTATAGAGGACGAGTCCAAGAAACACGCGTTGGCGGTGGCTGCAGCCGCGGCCGATGCTGCAGTGGCTGCCGCCAAGGCGGTGGCCGTCGTGATTCAGCTGACGGCTGCCGCCTCCGGGAGGGCCAGTGCAGTGGAGGAAGCTGCTGCCGTCAAGATTCAGTCCGTTTTTCGGGCGCATTTGGTATGCAATTCTTTATAATTTTTTCCCTGCGGCTCTGTTTGGTTTCATTGGTAGAGTATTTTTCTGTGTTTATCAGAATTTTTAGTATCTTCAAATTTTGTATTTTGGCTGTATTTAGAACTAATTATATAGCAAATATAATATATTTGATTGTTGTACAAATAAAAAAAAGTAATTGCTCACATGGCATGTCTGATATATCACACTTATTATGTGGTTGGTTTAGTTCGATCTTTGAGTAAGAAGTTTGGATATATATAAATAAGAGTAGATTACATTATACTCTTATTACATGTGATTACACAAATACTCGTTTGTAGGTAGGTCTAATTACACAAATACTCTCTATTCTTACAAAATTACAATTGCACCATTTGTTCATCAGTGTCGAAACTTTACACAAACACATTTTGTACTAACACTCCTCAAGAGGTGTAATTGTAATTTTACAAAGTACATTAGGTACTTTGTGTAATTAGAACTAAATTTAGGGGTGTTAATATAATTTACCCGATAAATAAAATAAGACACGTGTTGTTGGATATTTTATTTTATTTTTTAATATTTTTGTTATTAATTTTCTTTAGGCAAGAAAAGCTTTGAATGCATTGAAAGGACTAGTGAAGCTGCAGGCATTAGTTAGAGGGCATTTGGTGAGAAAACAGGCAACTGCAACACTCCGGTGCATGCAGGCACTACTGAGCGTTCAGGCTCGAGCTCGAGCTCAACGACTGTTAATGGCCGAGGAAACTAAGTCCATTGCCCAAAAGCAGTTCACTCCTAGGAGACCTTCACAGGAAAATAAGTTCATAAACTTTAATGAAGTAAGTATGAGGTGAAATTACTGTTTAGTTGCTTGTGTTTGTGACTATTGATGTCTGAAATACAAGCTTTTCAATGTCTGAATCCGTTGGATCTTGGTGTTTGAGATGTCTGAAATGCAAACTTTTCAATGTGTTTGTAGGAGTTTGACAGGGGACATGAAGACGACATCAAGATTGTAGAGATGGATCCCGGCAACAACAGGCCGGTTGCGAGAGCCAGAAACAGTCACTCAAACTACACACAACTAGACAAATTTGAGCAGAGAACATCCACGCACAGCACGCCCGTCAAGCAAGAATATCAGCAACTCTCACCGTTAACCGATATGACTCCAAGAACGTGGAGCAACCATTTCAATGAGTATTTCTGTAGTGCAGCATTGAGTAGCCCATCTAAGCCCGATCAAGCGAGGCTCCGGCCGTTTTCCTATCCTCGGTTAGAATACGCAGAATCCCTTTACAATGAGTACCCGTTCTACCCCAACTACATGGCCAACACCGAGTCATCAAGGGCTAAACTCCGCTCCCATAGTGCTCCAAAGCAACGCCCTGTTGAGACGTTTGAGCGGCAGACAAGCAGGCGGAGGGTTTCAACAGAGAGCAAGAACTTCCCCAAGGCCATCAGGATGCAGAGATCCTCATCCCATGTCGGTTCAACGGGTCAAAACCATCAGTATCCGTGGTCGGTCAAGCTTGACAGATCAACAGTTTCGCTTCAGGGCAGCGAGTGCGGATCAACTAGCACTGTGCTTACTACAGCCACTACAGGTACTAATTTCTGGCGGTTCAATCCGAAATAAAACGACTAGAGAAACGATCAAAGTCTCTACAACTCATAAAATCAAGAACTTGTGAAACATTTCTTTTGTTCTTGGCTTGATGTTGTTTATTAGGTGGAGCAATGTTTTTGGAGCTCTTTGTATGTAGTTTTATTCCAAGTTGTTGGTTTCATGTTTGTTGCTCATCTGGGCTGCAGCCTTTGAGGCATAATTTTGCAAGGCAACTAGATTCAACTGTTGGCAGTTGAAATATGTTAGTTTTGGAGAATGTTTCTCAATCAGGAAATTAAGGTTAAACACCCTTACATAGATGTAATAGAACAACTGAGCAGGTGCATTATGCATCTCATGGAAGAGTTCAAAGCATATATCATGCACACCTGCAGCTTAAGGGTGCTTTTTGCTGAATTTAAGTCGAATTGAGTGTTTGAGATTAGCGATTTTTTATGTTTTAACTGCTTAAATAAATCAAACTAATTTAAGCATCTCATAGATGTTTTAGAATCTTATAAAATATTGAATCTTATTTTAGAAATAACTTTGTAAAGTGTTTGGATAAATAAGATGTTAAAATTTATACGATGTTAGAGTGTTTGACATAATAAGGTCTTTTTATTTTAAAATTAGCCGTCGTGGAACGTCGTCCCTGAGTGCATATAATAAATAATATTTTATTTTTTAAAATATATTATGAATAAGAAAAAATATATATAAATCAACACATCATATTTCTCAAAAAAAAATAAAAAAAAATAACTTAGGGGTATTATAATAATAAAATTGGTGTTGCGGTGTCCCGTTTGAAAGAAAAATGGCATTTCTTATATATTAGTATTGATATATAGATGGGAAGATGTATTGAGTAGGGGCGGTTAAAAAATGCAAATTCTATTACATCATTTATTATATATATTCTCTAAGACATGTATAAAATATTTCTTTATTACTAATAATTTGTGGGACACATATAATGTGTGTGCAACTTCTATAAATTAAAATAAAATATTATAAATTTTGTTATCTGATAAAGTATATATAAAGTAATAAGTTAATATTAAATTATAAAAAAATTGTGACAAAAGATGAATAAAAGTTTTTTTAAAAAAGAAATAATTATTGAAAGATGTGGGAGCAAGGAGTTAGATGATTTTTTTTTAAAAAAAATAAATTAAATATGAAAAACAAACCAAAAAAGAGAGAGGGACCAAAAAAGTGTTCTCTCTTAATATATAGTATAGATGTTCACATCTTGTGAATGTGAAGGGACGAGCATAGCAGTTCTCTCAGGACATTATGAAAAGAGTCCTTGCTACTATCGAACGTTTATTTTGAGTTGTGGTTAATACTCAAATAGTGAGTCCCTCATAAAAACGCATATGCAAAGTGAATCAAAATCACTCATCATAAAGACGAGGATGTTTGACAAGCTTATATACTCTTTAAATTAAATATTTGAAAGCTTATCAAATGTCAAAACTTGTTTGGTAAATTTTTTTGAGTAAAGGAGAGTATAAAATCTAAAAATTCCTTGTTCTAAGATTTTAACAACCTCCTTCAATTTTAATCATATTAATTTAATAAAATTGTCATTTATGACGTTTTATAACCTCTAGGCTTTTAATTTAGGGTAAATTGTATAAACCTCCCTTGTTTTCAAAATTTAGCTAAAAACCCCCTGTGATAAAAAAAATAGGCAAAAAAGCCCCCGTGTTTTATAAAATAGGGTTAAAAGCAGACACCTTCCCAACCTTTGGGTCGTTTTGCACTTTGCCCCCCAACCTTTGTATTTTGTAGCACTTAACATTTTTTTTCAATTTCAGGCGAATCTTGAGGGAATATTCGTTTGCGTAGACTGCACGCGATTTTGAGTTTCCCCAAAGGATATATTTGTAATTTCACTTTATCCCCTCCTAAACTAATTGATAAATTGAAAACTCTCAATTTTTGCCCTAATTTCTTCATCATACAAGTGACTATGAAGAAGGATTGAAGAAAAATAGAAGAAAAGCTATTGTGGACGTCGATCAATGACGAAAACATCATGGACGGACTTGAATTCAGGCCGAAAATACACTACTTGCTATAGACTCCGGTAAGTGCAATTTCATTGAAGGAAAAACTAATGGAATGAACAAACTTTTTTTTCATTTGAAGAACTTTTCATTTGAGGAAAAAACAAAAGAAAAGGGGTAGAAATCACCTACCATAGTCAAGGACCACTCTTTCTTGTTGCTTTTTCGCTTTCCCCTTCGTGCAATCTCGAACCCATGGCAGAAAGAAATTTTTTTCTTCAGAGTCGGCGAAGCTTGTACGCATTGAAAAAATCAATTTGGGGGTGAAATTAGGGTTTTTTTATCCCTCAAAATCGATTTGAGGGTTTTCTTAATCCTCCTCACGCGGATTTCAGGTGGGAAGGGGCAATTACTGTTTTGCCCATCCAATGACTCGCCCAAAATCATGTGCAGTCCACGCAAGCGAATATTCTCTCAAGATTCGCCGGAAATTGAAAAAAAATGTTAAGTGCTACAAAATACAAAGGTTGGGGGTGACTTGTAAAAAAAAAACGGTTGGGGGGCAAAGTGCAAAACGACCCAAAGGTTGGGGGGGTGTCCGCTTTTAACCCTATAAAATATTGCATACTCTTTCCTTCCGTTAGGTAAGCGCTAATGGCGTTAAATTTTTATGAATTGCATGTTATACACTTCTTATAACAGCCATTGATCTTCAATTGTAAAAATTAATGGTCCAAATCTTAAGTAATTTAAATATATTATTTATTTATATATATATTATGCATAGTTTGGGAGTGTTTGCGCGCGTTTCTAAAAAACGTTTTTCAGCTTTTAGCTCAACAAAAGTACTTTTGGAATGTTTATGATACCAACTTCTACTTCTAAAACGGCTAAAAAAGCACTTTTAGGCCAAAAGTTAGAAGCACCTTGTGGGGTGCTTTTAGCTGCTTTGGCTTTTTTGTAAATAAATATAACTTTATTTTTTACTACTTTACCCTTATTATTATAACCTTAATTCAACTTTTTACCTTTTTAATTTATTTTTAAAATTATAAATTTGAAGTTGATATCAAAGTTTTCAAATAACTTAAATTATAACAATGATTAAATTTACACTTATATATATTTAATATTTTAAGTTTTTATATTCTATGAGCTATATTATCTAATTATATATTTCTTTCACATATTATTATTGATTAATTAATAAAATAATTATTTTTTGCAATCGTGCAAGTTTATAAATTAATAATTATATTACTTAACGGGATCATAATTAAATTAAAATATTTTTTAATATTTTTCAAAATATAAATATAAAATACTAATCAAAATAAAATTTATATTTTTTTATGAAAAAATAAATATTAGTGACAAATAACAATTGAAATAATAAGGAAAAAGATAGTATCCTTTTAACATATATGGACAAAACAATCTTTCATCAATTAACTTTATTTTGGAAGTGATTTTTCTCCTAACACTATCTAGTTTAGCTTTTATATGCATTTCACTTTTTTTACAAACATGACTCAATTTGAATTCTGCTACAACTTCCAACTTTCTCCATAACAATCACTTTTTTAAAAGCAGAAGTTTTTTGCAAGCACTCCCTCTATATATAATACATAATGTATATATATAAAATATAATATAACTATATAAAATATAAAAATAATATGTATATATATATATATAATATATATATATATCTATGTCATCGCCACATTGGCGATGTTGCCATCGCCCGCTCTCCAAGGAGGCGACCTCGTGTTGCTCCGTTCCGCTGGCAAGGCGTCGCCCCTTCCGCCGTCCCCGCCGTCCCATTCTCGAACCGTCGCCGGGCACCATCGCCAGGCAACGACAAAGAAGAAGGAAAAAAAAAATTATTTTAAAACTAAAGTAAAAATAATTTGATTTTTTTAAATTTTACATATTAAATAATTTAAATATTATTTATAAAAAACAATCAAACTTTAATTAATATTAATTTTTGGTATTTAATTAGTATATTATAAATAAATAAATAAAATTTAAACTAATAATAATTTAATTTGAGTTAATAATATATTATAAGTGACTTTTATATTGAATATAAATTTTTAATTTAAAAAGTGAATTTTAGTATATTAAATTTATATTGTGTTTTTTTAATTCAAAATTATAATTAAAAATTGAATACTTTTTAGGTGTTTTATATTAATATATTTCCTAACTAAATATAATTTATTACAATATATTTGGACTCAATAAATAATTTAAATTAATTAAATGTATTAAACAAAATAATAATATAATAAATTAATTTAAAATATATTTAAATATAAGTAAGGGGTAAAATAGACATTATACACTTAAAATAATCTCAAAAATGACCAAAACATGAAGCCCACTCGCACAATATTGTCACACACTCTCCGTTAGTTTCTAACGGAGAGGGTTTTTTACTGTATTTTATAAAATACAGGGTTTTTGTCTATTTTTTTTAATATAGGGTTTTTAGCTAAAAATTGAGAACACAGGGTTTTTTTATGCAATTTACCCTTTATTTTATTCAAATATTTTAAAATTTTATTTTTAAAATAAAATCTAACATCTTATAAATTTTATAAGTATTTTATAAGATATAGGATTAATTACATTTAGATCCTTTCTGAATAACACTTTCTCCCAATTTTGTTTCAAAAATTTCACTTACCCCTTCTAAAAATTCACTGTTATTCCTAATCCCATTTTTTATGGTTTGAAAAAAATAGTAAAGTTAGCAAAAAAGATTAATTGAATTTCTAATTTTACTCATTATTTAATATTTTTTATGTAATAAATTACTATTTATGAATATATGGATATATCAAACAAAGTACAAAAATATATATAATATGATAAAATTAAAAAAATATTTATTTATTTTTTACGTAATATTTAATTTGTCTAAACCTTAATATAGGAGATTATGAATTAGAATTTTTGGAAGTTGCAAGTATTTTTAAATTTTTAAAGAAAAAAATATAATTTTATATTTTAAACAAGAATTTAAATATAATTAACCTTAAAAAATACGAGCTTAAAATATTTATATATGGAAACAAAATTTTAGATGTGAAGAGGGCGAAAAGGGGTAAATTATTACCCCTATGATATCCAAAAATATAAATAAACCCCTATAACAAAAATACCACATAATCCTCTATTATTTTAAAAAGGTGAAAGTTACCCCTTTTCTAATTATATCTCACACGCAGAAAATGTGGTAAGTACTTTCTCCCCTCAATGACCAAATTACCTCTATTTAAATTATACATATTTTAAAATATATTTTATAAAGACTTATTACATTTTAAGTATTTGGGTAATATGGAATATACCGGGCAAAAAGTGAAGTCCAAGCCCAATAGGCTTGAATCTGTAAACTTCCAGCCTAAAAAGCCTAATGAAGCCCATCATGCGAGGAAGCAACAGAAGCTCACTAGGGATCAAAGCTCCTAACCCTACATAAGTGGCACGCAATCTCAAGGGGATTTAGAAAAAGACAATATTGATACATGTATATAAAGTCAATTATTATAATTTTTAAAAAAACTATTACAGTTTGAAAATTACGTGTTGGCTAGAATAAAAATATCATACTGAAAAATATAAATTTTAAAAAGATTATTAATGATATGTATATAAATTAAACTATTATTTTTCTTTGAAACCCAACATTAAAGCTACATTAATTAAATAAAAAAATTATATATATATATATATATATATATATATAGACATATACCATTAATGCCTGCTTACCAAAGAGAATTTTTACAATTAAAAAAATTTAAAATTCTAAGAAATTAGGATTAAGTCAAAATTGCTCAATTTTGATCAAAATCCTTCCTTCAAATAGATAATGTGGGTTGGTGGGTAGCGGTAGTCGGATATGTTGGCCTTCCATCTCCATGTATAGGAGGAGGAGGCGGCGGCTCCACCTCCGGGAGAAAATTAATGGAAGCATTTGAGGGGCATTTATGCAGATGATGAAAAGACTGGAGAAATTACTATGATCAAATTCTCACCAGCATGATCTGCACAACACACACACTGACTTATGTGGATGTGTATGTTTTGTGCTTTGAAGGCTTGGAGTAAACTGTATGACCAACTAAATTTTAACTAATGCAGTTCAACCGCCCCACTAGGTGTGTGTGTGTGTAATTATATATATATATATATATATATATATATATATGCATTGCAGTGCAAAGGGTATGCCCCTCTGCACCTTGCGTTATTTACAAAGCATGGAATTGGTGTAAACCCAAAACAGACAAGGTAGTTGAACTACAATGTTCTGAGAACTCATTATGAAGAGAAGACCAGTACCAAGGAGTATGAACTCCCAGACCTCATAAATGTTTTATCATACGAGATATGCCTAATCCTCATTTGTTGTTCTTCTGGATACTAATATAAGGGGAAAAGAAATCGTTTTAACTATATTTCATTCAACACACTAAAACAACACTTAATCTTTACCTAGGCAATTCACACAAACAATTTGGCAAATAACTGTACTATGAGAAATGGATAATGAAGGCATCTCTCTCTGCTAAGCTGAGAAGGAGTAAACAACAAGTGCCCTAGATAATATGCATTCCATGAAACAACCACAGAACTTGAAACTGGCACCTCATCAGCCCAACCAAAAACCTAGTCAGCTTAAAATATTTTCCTTGTAATATACTATGAAGAGGTCCCAATATGGGCAAATACATTGAGCTAATAGCTTGAGATTATCAAAAAGCCAAAAACAATGGGACGGCACAAAAAGTCAGCTGATGATCATCTTGCTCAAGTATTCAACTTGCTCCGGAAAATACTCCAAAAGTTCATCCTTTGTCACCCACACATAATCTTCACACGTTCCGATGTTAAACTTGTTTGTCGCAATAACTTGAGATTTAAAAAAGAACCGCTAACAAAGAAAAATAAGATAATAAACATGAGAATTGAGAATATTAAGCAAAATGTGTGACCAATTTGATGATGTTTAGGCCATGGAAACCAATTTGCAGAACTATAAAGAAATGCATAAAAGTGGATGGAAGAAACAAAATAGGCTTACCATAAGAGATGGATTGACCTGGCCATTATTGGAAAGTCGCACAATCATATGGCCCATTGGGGCATTTCCAACGAAATGAGTATGGGAAAGGTCTCCAATCATAGATTTTAAGGCAGACTCCGCGCACTACAAATATTTGGAAGCCACCAATTATGTCTTTACACTTAATTAACTTTATGATGTCAAGTAGTTCCAAGGAAGGGAAAGTTCAACCAAAATAAATAAACTAGAAGCAGAATTACCTTGCGCAATGTCTGCTCCGACTCATTAACCTTCTCAGGAAAGCGCCAGACAGGTTCCTTAGAACCATTTGTAGTACCAAAAAGGAGAAGATATAGTCTGCGGTCAAGTGCTCTCTGCAATGATCTATAAGACAGTGTGTTGATATCATTACCAGACTATTTGATACACACATTTAGATTAGATTACTACAAAAACATCTTCGAGCATGAACCATCATCGTGCATAAATCATATCTCCATGTCCCTCTATATGGTAAAGAACATATTATAACTAGACAATGTCAGACAGAGATTAAGTGTTTAGGCATATATCGTATGATAAAATATTTATGAGGTCTGGGAGTTCATACTTCTTCGTACTGGTCTTCATAATGAGTTCTCAGAACATTGTAGTTAAGCTACCTTGTCTGTTTTGGGTTTACTCAACTGAACCCAATTCCATGCTTTGTAAATAACGCAAGGTACAGAGGGGCATCCCCCTCTGCACACTTGGACCTTGTGGGGCAGTTGAACTGAATTAGTTAAAATTTAGTTGGCCATACAGTTTACTCCAAGCTTTCAAAGCACAAAACACACACACATCCACATAGGTCAGTGTGTGTGTTGTGCAGATCGTGTTGGACTTTCAAAAATGATGAATATGAAGTCCGGGAGGCTGCGGGTACTATGGATCCTCTGACTCAATCGGGTTGCCTTCTCAGGTCTCGCCGGTGTTGCCTGTAGGTCGTGATTCCCCCTCCCCCAATCGCCGACGCCAGCTTCCTCCGTCTCTCTCTCTCTCTCTCTCTCTCTCTCTCTCTCTCTCTATATATATATATATATATATATATATATTTATATATATAATTTTAAATAATAAAAATATATCATATATTTTTAATTAAATTTAATGTAAATATATATTATAAATATAACTTTTAATCTAGACCGTTGATCAAATTTAATAGAATCTGGACCATTGATCTTGTTAATTAAATTTGAGCTTTAAATTCAGTCAGATCCAATGACTATTAATAAGGATGTAAATATAATTTTATAATTAAAAATTTAACAAAAATATATATCTACAAAAAAGTGCATGAATTGCACCAAAGCACGTGAGGGGCTTATTTTGTTTATTATAAAAAACACAAGGGGGTAATTTGCTAATTTTTTTCCACAGGGGGGTAATTTGCTCATTTCGTATAACACATTGGGGTAATTTGCATTTATATATATATATATATATATAAATATTTTTTATAATTAATGTAGCTTTAATGTTGGATTTCAAAAAAAATATAATAGTTTAATTTATATACATATATCAATTTTATCTTTTTTAAATTTGTATTTTTCAGTATGATCATTTTTATTCTAGCACTTATTTATTTATATATATTTATATATACATTATATATAATATATAATATATATTTATATTTGTATATATATTAGAGCGACGGTGACATTGCCCAGAACAGCCTGGTCGTCGTCGTTGTTGCCTGCGCACAAGAGGCACGACGTCGTCCCCGGGGCGACACGCCCCAGGGGGCATTGCCCAGATCCAGGACGATTTCACCCCTAAATTGCAGGTTAATTATATTATTTTTAATATATTTTAATTTTGCACGATATCACTAAATATTCGGTGATGAATTTAAATAAAAAGGTAGAGTATAAGTTAACATATATCTTAGATACACAATGAATACAATATTCAAAGAAAGATGCCCTAATACTTTTCTACTTATTTATTGTACTCGTTCATTTGTCAACTTAAAGTTTATATTTATTTATATATTCAGAATTAATTATTGAATGAGTATAATAAATATTTTTTTATTAATTTTGTTATAAAATTATGATATTAACTATTTATTTTTTTAAATAAAAACATGAGTATTTAATAAGCTTTTTTTATATATATTTTTTAAAATATGATAAAAATATTTTTTTTAATATTTTTTCCTAATAAATTTTTAAAAATATGATAAAATCTTTTTTAAAAAGGCTTAATTATATTTACTATCCCGTATGTATATAAAGGGGTGAAAATTATAGCGTGTAATTAATATTTTTTAAGCAATTGCAGGACGTAGATCATCGTAATTCAAAAAGTGGCACATGCTAACTTCGAATCATTTTGGAAATTTATGTCAAAATGTATTAGTTTACTAGGATAATAGATCAAATTGTAAGTTTTACTTTTTAAAGTTCTAAAACGCAAAATAAATCTATGACAAAAAAATTCAATAGAGCCTTTGTAATATTTAAATCAAAATGATGCCACATTAATCAACCTTATTATCTAAAGGTAACACGATATCAATCCTGAATTCCTCGATAACTAAACATTTTGCTTGGTCCACTAATATTTGTAAATATTTTGAGTGAGACATCCCTTTATAGATGTTTATGTGTCATTTCAGATATGGAATGTATCAAAATCGTAGGAAGAAAAATATATTTAAGCCTTAAAAAATAGTATTTACTCTAACAAAAAAAAAAAAAAATTGAGAAATCGCAGAATAAAAAAACTAATAAATCACCAACCTTTTCAGTAAAGTTAATCATTAGAGGCCTCCTGTGAAGAACGTGCCTTGGAGACCCTACCTTGGCAAATTTGCGCCCTCAATTTCTTTAAAGTTGACAAAGGCATACTAAAAAGGGGAATGAGTTATTGCTGATCACTTCTCCATGAGCAGCCAAAAGAGATTTTAATTCAGAATCCGTCATTTTTGGTGACAAATTGCCGATCCACAAGTTGTTGGATGGAGGAATCCCCCACTGCAAATCATTGACAGCCACATCGTGGTTTTGTGTAGCTTCCACCTCTGATGTTATAAGTGGTGCCATTAAGTGGGTCAAGTACAGAGAACAAGATAATTGATGGTCGTCGGATGCCCTGATCTCAATGAAAAAGTTAAACAGAAAGAGATTTGTATGTAATAGGGATACGGTTTAAGTGAGCTTTTTTAAGTATACGTGCGGGGTGGTTACTATAATATTATGTCGGATTTGTCTGAATTTAATGACATTTGGTGGCTCCTTATGTTATTGTGTATTATTTTAAAATATTATAACTTTCATCATGAATTACATTAAATTTCTATATATTGGTCCAATATATTACATATTATAAACCTTCTTGTGTTTCTAAAATTAATTTGTAGATTTTTCAACCAATTTTGTCCTGGAATTTCTTTTGAAACTAAAGTTAGTGCTTTCATTTTGAATTACTTAGTCTTCAATTTTTTCTTATCATTATATTTTATAAAATCAAACTTTGAAATCTTAAACTTGTTTATTAATTCCATGCCATTTTTATGATCAAATTTGTAGCCTCATTTTATGATTGTATTAAGATAATTTTATTACTCTTTCTATTATCATTATTACTCTTCTTTGTTCTATACTGCAAGAGTTGACCAATTTTAATCAATTTATTATTTAAAATTAATCGTTGGTTATAGATTTTATGCGATTTGCCCCTAAAAAATCCTTCTAAAATCTTTTATTGCAGCCGACATCATGTCCATTTTTGAATTCCCGACTAACTTCTTAATTTTCGGTCAATAATATCCTTAAACTTACTCTAGCCCACAACTTGCCCGTGCTAATTTCGAACAAATTTGAAAATTTCTATCAAAATGTGTTAGAAAATATTATAACTTTCATCGTGAATTACATTTATATTCTAAATTGGTCCTATATATTACTTATTATAAACATTATTGTGTTTCTAATCTTAGTTTTTTTATTTTTCTAGCAAATTTAGTCTTAGAATTTCTTTTGACACTAGAATTAATGCTTTCAATTGTGCATTGCTTAGTCTTCATTTTTTTCTTATCATTATACTTTTTAAAATCAAATAGTAAAATCTTAAAATTATATATTAATTCCATGCTATTAATACGATAAATTTTGAAATCGAAAGAAGAACTTGATGGAGAAGGGAAGAGATTACGAGAAATTCTTCTTGTTGGGCCTGATAGTGGTGAAAAGCAACAATCCTAAAAGCTACAGAGAAATCTGCCCTCTTAAAGGGAAAGAAGGCGAGAGAATTGATGCTCGTTAGCTACTAGCTACTCATTCATGCTCCTTACCCGAGGATCACGCTCTCTCCCGGCTCTCTCTTTGGGGGAGCATTATCTTCCTCTCGGCTATGTCCTTGCCCCTAACGCTTTATGGGCTACCGAGGTAAGGACTAGTAGTCGAGAAAGGCACTGCCCCCCTTTGCTTTAGCTACGTCTCTGGGCAAGTGGGACTAGCCCAGCATTCCTCAGACACTGAGTAGTGGATGGATTTTGGGAGATGTGTAGAGATAAAAATCTAATTTTTCAAAACACTAAACTTATCCATAAGATAAGAGGTAGGAAAAAACAATACACCTAGTGTATTATACGTCATAATGGCCGAGTGGGGCCTAAAAGGGGTGTACATCAGACAAAAATAAAACTTTCAAGTCCAAGTGAACTGAAAAGGAAAAGTAATAAAAGCAGCGAAAGCGAAAATTAAATCAAATTTAAAATCCAATCAAGGGGTGTACCTCTTGATTTCTCGGGTGTTCAATACTTAAAAAAAGATGAACAATAAATAAAAATATGCATAAATGATTTTTTGTGGCTTAAGGTAAAAACAAAAAACTGATAAAAATCTAACCACGACATTATACAATTTTTATTTCGTCTGAATCTGCTTCGCCTGTTGTTCCTTCTAGGATCTGCATTCACGCAAAGATCAACTTAGACCTCCTATTTATTCTTGCACACCACACGCCGATAGCGTGATTCTCAATTCCACTGCTAGATGTCTTGAGATCTCACAATAGAATCTATTTCTAATGGAAAAATAGATTCGATTCTTACTATCAAATTAGTGAATCGAATCTAATTGGCTTTCTCTTGAAACTTGTTCAAGAAGAACTTACTGGAGAAGTAAAGAAATAGTAGTGAACGTATTTTGAGAGATGTGTAGAGAGAAAAAAAGCTAATTTTTCAAAACACTAAATGTATCTTTAAGATAAGTTGTTGGAAAAAATAATACACATAGTGTGTTACGCTTTATCAACTCCTCTTTTGACCTAGTCACTCACAAAATCAGCTAGGACTTTTTTTAGGTAGACCGAGTTTAGTTTAATTCAATAGTTGAATCAATTCATGCCCAGCAAAAATAGAGAAATCACCAAATAAAAAAATTAATAAATCACCAACCCGTTCCGCGAAGTTAATCATTAGAGGCTTCGTCTGAAGAACGTGGCCTTACAGACCCTGTCTCGCCAACTTCGCGCCCTCAATACAAAGACATAATGATGAAAGAAGAATGAGTTAATGCCAATCACTTCTCCATGATCGGCAAACATTGATTTTAACCAGAATTTGTCACTTTGGTAACAAATCGTCGATCCACAAGTTGTTGGATAGATAAAACCCTCGCTACAAATCTTTGATTGCCGCTTCGTGGTTCTGTGTAGCATCAACCGTTGATTTTACAAGTGGTGCCATTAATGGGTCAAGTACAAAGAACAAGATAGATGATGGGTCTTTGGATGTTCCAATGTGAATGAAAAGTGGAATGGAAACAGATTTGTGTGCAATGGGGATGTGGTGGACTGAGGTTTTGTAAGTGTATGGGCAGGGGTGATTACTGTAATTTTTTTTTTTATTTGTCTGAATTTAATGTCATTTGGTGGCTCCTGATTGTACTCTCGATGTTTTGAAAATATTATAACTTTCACCCCGAATTAAATTAAAACTCTTAATTGGTCCTATATATTACGTATTATAAATATACTTGTGTTTTTATTTTAATTTGTTGATCTTTCAAGCAATTTTGTCTTGGAATTTATTTTTGACACTAAAGTTAGTGCTTTCATTTTGAATTACTTAGTCTTGTATTTTTATCTTATCATTATATTTTATAAAATCAAACTTTTAAATCTTAAAATTTTATTAATTCCATGCCATAGATATGATAAAATTTATATCCTCACTTTATGATTATTAAGATAAATTTTATTACTCGTCTTTGTTGTATACTGCAAGAGTTGACCAATTTTGATCAATTTACTGCTCAATATTCATCATTGTTCATTGATTTTATGCAACTTGTCACTGAAAAATCCTCCTAAAATCTCTTATTATAGCCGACATCATGTCAAGTTTTTTAATTTGTCGCAAACTTCTAAATTTTCGGTCAATGATATCCTCAAATTTACTCCAGCACACAACTTGCACGTGCTAACTTCAAATGAATTTGGAAATTTCTATCAAAATGTATTAGTAAATCACAAGATTTTCCAAGATAATAGATCAAATTGTAAGTTGTACTTTTTGAAGTTCCAAAATGCAAAATACATCGAATTATAGGACAAAAAAATTCAATAGAGCGAGAGCCTTTGTAATATTTAAATCAAAATGATGCCACATTAATCAACCCTATTATCTAAAGATAACACGATATTAATCCTGAATTGCTTGATAACTAAACATTCAGCTTGGTCCATAAATATTTGTAAATATTTTGTGCGTGTTTCTCGATATTAGTGCTTAATAATCACATTTGATAAGCGACATTCCTTTTATAGAAGTTTATGTGTCTTTTCAGACATGGAATGTATTAAATTTGTAGGACAAAAAATATAATTAAGCCTTCAAAATAGTATTTTACACTAAAAAAAGAAATTGAGAAATCGTTGAATTAAAAAAACTAATAAATCACCAACCTATTTAGCGAAGTTAATCATTAAAGGCTTCCTGTGAAGAACGTGCCTTGGAGACCCTGCCTCGGCAAATTCGCGCCCTCGATTTCTTTAAAGTGGACACAAGTGTACTGATAAAAGGGGAATGAGTTATTGCCGATCACTTCTTCATTGGCAGCAAAAAGAGATTTTAACTCAGAATCTATCACTTTTGGTGACAAATTGTCGATCCACAAGTTGTTGGATGGATGAATCCCCTGCTGCAAATCATTGACGACCACATCGTGGTTCTGTGTTGCTTCAACCTCTGATGTTATAGGTGGTAACATTAAGCAGGTCAAGTACTGTGAACAAAATAAATGATGGGTCGTCGTAGGTCCCACTATGAATGAAAAGCTGAATAGAAAGAGATTTATGTGCAATGGAGATGTGGTGGAGTGAGCTATTGTAAGTGTATGTGCGGGGTGGTTATTATAATATTATGTCAGATTTGTCTGATTTTAATGGCATTTGGTGGCTCCTGATGTTACTGTGTATTATTTTTAAAATATTATAACTTTCATCATGAATTAAATTAAAATTCTATATATTCGTCCAATATATTACATATTATAGACATTCTTGTGTTTCTAATATTAATTTGTAGACTTTCCAAGCTATTTTCTCTTGAATTTCTTTTGAAACTAAAGTTAGTGCTTTCATTTTGAATAGTCTTCAATTTTTTTCTTATCATTATATTTCATAAAATCAAACTTTGAAATCTTAAACTTATATATTAATCCCCCGCTGAAAATCATTGACGGCCACATCATGGTTCTGTGTAGCCTGCACCTCTGATCTTATAGGTGGTGCCATTAAGCGGGTCAAGTACAAAGAACAAGATAAATGATGGGTCGTCGGAGGTTTCAATGTGAATGAAAAACTGAATAGAAAGAGTTTTTTTAGCAATAGGGATGTGGTGGAGTGAGCTTTTTTAAGTGTATGTGCGGGGTGGTTACTATAATATTATGTCAGATTTGTTTGAATTAAATGTGCATTTGATGGCTCCAGATGTTACTGTGTATTATTTTAAAATATTATAACTTTCATAATCAATTTAATTAAAATTCCATATTTCATCCAATATATTACATATTATAAAATTCTGTGTTTCTAATAATTTTTAGATTTTTCAAACAATTTTGTCTTGAAATTTCTTTTGAAACAAAAGTTAGTGCTTTCATTTTGAATTACTTAGTCTTCAATTTTTTTCTTATCATTATATTTTATAAAATCAAACTTTGACATCTTAAATTTATTTATTAATTCCGTGCCATTGATATGATAAAATTTATATACTCAAATTATGATTGTATTAAGATAATTTTATTACTCTTTCTATTATCATTATTACTCTTCTTTGTTCTATATTGCAAGAGTTGACAAATTTTAATCAATTTATTGTTTAAAATTCATCGTTGCTTATTTATTTTTTGCGACTTGCCCCAGAAAAATCCTTCAAAAATCTTTTATTATAGCCTATATCATGTCAATATTTGAATTCCCGACTAACTTCTAAATTTTGGTCAATAATATCCTCAAATTTACTCCAGCACACAACTTACCCGTGCTAATTTCGAACGAATTTGGAAATTTCTATAAAAATGTGTTAGAAAATTGCAAAAATTTACAAATATAATATATCAAATTATAAGTTTTACGTTTTAAAGATCCCAAACGCATGTACTCTATATTATTTGAAAATGTTATAACTTTCACCGTGAATTAAATTTAAATTCTAAATTGGTCCTATATATTACTTATTGTAGAAATTATTGTGTTTCTAATCTTAATTTTCTGATTCTTCAAGCAAATTTGTCTTGGAATTTCTTTTGACACTAGAGTTAATGTTGTCATTTGTGCGTTGCTTAGTCTTCATTTTTTTTTTTCTTATCATTATATTTTATAAAATCAATCTTCAAAATCGAAAGAAGAACTTGATGGAGAAGGGAAGATAGAGTAGTGGACGAATTTTGAGAGATGTGTATAGAGAAAAATCTAATTTTTCAAAACACTAAACACTTCTCTAAGATAAGATGTAGGGAAAAACAATACACCTAGTGTATTATACTTCGTCATGGCTGAGTGGGGCCTCAAAAGGGTATATATTAAACAAAACTGCAACTTTCAACCCTAAGAGAACTGAAAAGGAAAATTAATAAAACCAGTGAAAGCGAAAATTAAATCGAGTTTAAAATCCATTCAAGGGGTGTACCTCTTGATTTTTCTGGCGTTCGATACTTATAAAAGTAAAAAATAAATAAAAATATGCATAAACGATTTTTTGTGGCTTAAGGTAGAAACTAAAAATTGATAATAATCTAACCACAAGATTATACAATTTCGATTTCGTCTGAATTAGCTTCGCTTGTTGTTCTTTCAATGGATCTGCGTTCACGCAAATATCAACTTAGACCTCCTCTTCATTCTTGCTCACTAGACGCCGGTAGCATGATTCAATTCCATTGTGAGATGGCTTGGGATCTCTCAATAGAATCTATTTCTATTGAAAAAAAAATGAATATGAATGTTATTGTCAAATTATTGAATCAGATCTAATTAGCTTTCCCTTGAAACTTGTTCAAGAAGACCTTAATGGAGAAGGAAAGAGAGAGTAGTGGACGTTTTCTGAGAGATGTGTAGAGAGAAAAAAGCTAACTTCTGAATTTTCGATCAATAATATCCTCAAATTTACTCCAGCACACAACTTGCCCGTGCTAATTTCAAACGAATTTGGAAATTTATGTCAAAATGGGTCAGAAAATCGCAAAATTTACAAATATAATAGATCAAATTGTAAGTTTACTTTTTAAAATTTCAAAACGAAAAATACATCTAATTGTACTCTATATTATCCGAAATATTATAACTTTCACCATGAATTAAATTTAAATTCTAAGTTGGTCCTATATATTATGTGTTATAAATATTATTGTGTTTCTATTCTTAATTTTTTTTATTTTTCAAGCAAATTTGTCTTGGAATTTTCTTTTGACACTAGAGTTAATGCTTTCATTTTTGCATTGCTTAGTCTTTATCATTTTTCATATCACTATATTTTTAAAATCAAACTTTGAAATCTTAAAATTATATATTAATTCCATGCTATTGATACGATAAACTTTGAAATCGAAAGAAGAACTTGATGGAGAAGAGAACAGAGAGTACTGGATGGATTTTGAGAGACGTGCATGGAGAAAATTCTAATTTTTCAAAACACTAAACTTATCTCTAAGATAAGATGTAGGAAAAAATAATACACCTAATGTATCATGCTTCATCATGGCCGAGTGGGGCCTGAAAGGGGTGTACATTAAACAAAACTACAACTTTCAACTCCAAGAGAACTGAAAAGGAAAAATAATAAAAGCAGCGAAAGCGGAAATTTAAATCTAATTTAAAATCCAATAAAGGGGTGTACCTCTTGATTTTTATAGCGTCCGATACTTAAAAAAACAAACAATAAATAAAAATATTTTTAAATGATTTTTTGTGGCTTAGGTAGAAACAAAATACTGATAAAAATCTAAACACGAGATTATACCTTTTCGATTTCGGCTGAATCAGCTTCGCTTGTTATTCCTCCTGTGGATCTGCATTCACGAAAAGATCAACTTAGACCTCCTCTTCATTCTTGCACACCGCACGCCTGTAGGATGATTCTCAATTTCATTGTGAGATGACTTGTGATCTCGCAATAGGAACACCTTTCCTTCGAAAATAAGAGATTCGAAATCCCAATTTGCTGCCTCGAGCTCTTCTCCCTACTCCTGAGGTTTTTCTTCCTGGTCGTAAGGACAATTTGAAAAAAATGGATTTGATTCTTACTATCAAATTAATGAATCGGATCTAATTAGCTTTCGCTTGAAACTTGTTCAAGAAGACCTTAACGGAGAAGCGAAGAGAGAGTAGTGGACGTATTTTGAGAGATGTGTAGATGAGAAAAAAAAACTAATTTTTCAAAACACTAAAAGTATTTTTAAGATAAGTTATTGGGAAAAATAATACACCTAGTGCATTATACTTCATCAACTCCTCTTTTGACCTAGTCACTCTCAAAATTGGCTAGGACTTTTTTAGGTGGACCAAGTTTGTTTTAATTCAACACTTGAATCAATTCATGCCCGGCAAAAATAGAGAAATCACTAAATAAAAAAATTAATAAATCACCAACCTGTTTTCGCGAAGTTAATCATTACAATCATTACATCTTGCCTCGATCGTGTGAAGAGAATGGGCTTGCAGACCTTACTCGCCAAGATCCGCCAATTTCTTCAAAAGTAGACAAAGGCATAGTGATAAAGAAGAATGAGTAATGCCAATCACTTCTCCATGAGCGGCAAACATAGATTTTAACTCATAATTTGTCACTTTTGATGACATAATCGCCGATCCACAAGTTGTTGGATGATGAAACCCGCTAACAATCTTTTGATGGCCACATCGTGGTTCTGTGTACTATCCACCATTGATTTTGCAGGTGGTGCCATTAAATGGACCCACAAGACAAGATAAATTATGGGTCGTTGGATGTTCCGATGTGAATGAAAAGCAGAATGAAAAAAGATTTGTGTGCAATGGGGATGTGGTGGACCAATGTTTTGTAACTGTATGGGTAGGGGTGATTACTGTAATGCTTTTTGGAGTTTGTTTGAATTAATGGCATTTGATGGCTCCTGATTATACACTCTATGTCTTGAAAAATATTATAACTTTCACCCTGAATTAAATTAAAACTCTTAATTGGTCCTGTATATTAATCATTATAAATATTCTTGTATTTCTAATTTTAATTGGTTAATTTTTCAAGCTATTTTGTCTTGGAATTTATTTTGGCACTAAAGTTAGTTCTTTCATTTGAATTACTTAGTCTTGAATTTTATCTTATCATTATAATTTATAAAAATCAAACTTTGAAATATTAAATTATATTACTAATTCCATGCCATAGATATGAAAAAATTTATATCCTCACCTATATATTGTACTAAGATAATTTTATAACTCTTCTTTGTGTATATTAAGACTTACCAATTTTTAATCAATTTACTGTTCAATTATCATCAGTTATATTTACCAACAATTTCCCTTGAAAATCCTCCTAAAATCTCTTATTGTAGCAGACATCAGGTCAATTTTTGAATTTGCACTAACTAACTTCGATTTTCGATCAATGATGTATCCTCAAATTTACTCCAGCACATAACTTGCACGTGCTAATTTTGAATGAATTTGGAAATTTCTATCAAAATATATTTAGCAAATCTCAAAAATACTAAGATCATAGATCAATGGTAAGTTTTACTTTGAAGTTCCAAAATGCAAAATACATCTAATTATAGGACAAAAAAATTCAATACAACCTTTATAATATTTAAATCAAAATGATGCCACATTAATCAACCTTATTATCTAAAGGTAACACGATCTTAAATCCTGAATTGCTTGATAACTAAACATATGCTTGGTCAAAACAAATATTTGTAAATGTTTTGTGTGTGTTTTTCGATATTAGTGCTTAATAATCTCATTTTATATGTAATATTCCATTTAAAGAAGTTTATGTGTCGTTTCAAATATGGAATGTTTCAAAATTCTAGGACAAAAAATACATTTAAGCCTCAAAAATAGTATTTACCACTAACAAAAAAAAATAGAGAAATTGCAGAATACAAAAATAAATAAATTACCAACATGTTTAGTGAAGTTAATCATTAGAGGGTTCCTGTGAAGAACGTGCCTTGCAGACCCTGCCTCGGCAAATTTGCACCCTCGATTTCTTTAAAGTGGACAAAGGCGTACTAATAAAAGGGAATGAGTTAATGCCGATCACTTCTTGATGAGCAGCAAACAGAGATTTTAACTCAGAATCTGTCACTTTTGTGACAAATTGCCGATCCACAAAGTGTTGATGGATGAAATCCCCCGCTGCAAAATCATTGATTGGCCGCATCATGGTTTGTGTAAGCTTCCACCTCTTGATTTATAGGTGAGTCATTAAGCGTGTCAATTACAGAGCACAATGATAAAGAATGTTCGTGAGGTCCGATGTTAATTGAAATCTGCCTGAGCTTTTATGTGTGGTTGGCTGAATTACATAACGATGTAATGTGTATAATTTTAAATATTATAATCTTTCATCATGAAATAAACTAAAATATTCATTTTTGTCCTATATATTACATTATTATAGACATTCTTGTCTTTCTAATATTTTTCTAGATTTTTCAAGCAATTTTCTTTTTGAAACTAAAAGTATCATTTAATTACTTAGTCTTTAATTTTTTTATTATCATATATTTTAAAAAACTTTGAAATTAAACTTAATTAATTCCATGCCAGTGATATGTAAGATTTATGTCCTCACTTATGATTGTATTAAGATAATTTATTACTCTTTCTATTATCATTATTACTCTTCTTTGTTATATATTGCAAGAGTTGACAAATTTTAATCAATTTACTTTTTAAAATTCATAGTTGTTTATTGATTTTATGCAACTTGTCCCAGAAAATTTCTTCTAAAATCTTTTATCATAGCCGACATCATGTCAATTTTTGAATTCCCAACTAACTTCTAAATTTTCGGTCAATAATATTCTCAAATTTACTCCAGCACACAATTTGCCCGTGCTAATTTCGAACGAATTTGGAAATTTCTGTCAAAATGGGTTAGAAAATAGCAAAATTTACAAATATAATAGATCAAATTGTAAGTTTTACTTTTTAAAGTTCCAAATCGCAAAATACCTCTAATTGTACTCTATATTATTCGAAAATATTATAATTGTCACCGTGAATTAAATTTAAATTCTAAACTAGTCGTATATATTTCTTGTTATAAGCATTATTGTTTTTTAATCTTAATTTTTTTTTTTTTCAAGCAAAATTGTCTTGGAATTTCTTTTGACACTAGAGTTAATGCTTTCATTTTTGCATTGCTTAGTCTTCATTTTTTTTCTTATCATTATATTTTATAAAATCAAACTTTAAAATCTTAAAATTATATATTAATTCCATGCTATTGATACGATAAACTTTGAAATCGAAAGAAAACTTGATGGAGAAGAGAACAGAGAGTACTGGATGGATTTTGAGAGACGTGCATGGAGAAAATTCTAATTTTTAAAACACTAAACTTATCTCTAAGATAAGATGTAGGAAAAAACAATACACCTAGTGTATTGTACGTCATCATGGTTGAGTGGGTCCTCAAAGGGGTGTACATTAAACAAACCTGCAACTTTCAACTCCAAGAAAACTTAAAAGGAAAAATAATAAAAGCAGTGAAAGCAGAAATTAAATCAAATTAAAAATCCAATCAAGGGGTGTACCTCTTGAAATTTATGGCGTTCGATACTTTAAAAAGCAAACAATAAATAAAAATATTTTCAAACGATTTTTTGTGGCTTAAGTTAGAAACAAAAAAAATTGGTAAAAATCTAACCACGAGATTATACAATTTCGATTTTGTCTAAATCAGCTTCGCTTGTTGTTCCTTCTATGGATTCGTGTTCACGCAAAGATCAACTTAGACCTCTTCATTCTTGCACACCGCATTCGGTAGCATGATTCTCAATTCCACTATTAGATGGCTTGAGATCTTGCAATAGAATATATTTCTATTGGAAAAAATAGATTCGATTCTCACTATCAAATAAGTGAATCTTATGTAATTAGCTTTCTCTTGAAACTTGTTCAAGAAGAACTTAGTGGAGAAGAGACGAGAGAGTAGTGGACGTATTTTGAGAGATGTGTAGAGAGAAAAAAGCAAATTTTTTAAAACACTAAACGTATCTTTAAGATAAGTTGCTGGGAAAAATAATACACCTAGTGTGTTATACTTCATCAACTCTCTTTTGATATTTATTTTGTATTTATCTGATCTATATATATACATAGCGGAATGATGGTTGACTAAAATTAAATAATTTTGACCAAATACTAATTTCCGGTGATTTTGAATTTTTGAATTGTTAAGAAAAAATCTTATTGGTTAGAAACATTATCAACTTAAATATATTATATATTTAATTTGTATTTATCAAAAATCTTATCTACAGAATTATAATTGAAGATTTTAATTGTCAAGAAAAATTTTATTGATTAGAAATATTATCCATTTCAAATATCTTAAATATTTATTTTGTATTTATCATAATTCTTATCTCCAATATTATAAAAAAGATTAAATTATAAATAAAACATCAGTTAAAAACATCACCTATTTTAAGTATTTTGATATTTGTTTTGTATTTATCTGAAATTTTATCTTCAATGTTATAATTGAATTTTTTAATTGACAAAAAAAATCTTATTGTTAGAAATATCATATGTTATCAAATATTTATTTTGTCTCAATATAATATTTATTTTATGATTAAGTTTTATTTATTAACATTAAATCCATACCAAATCAAAAAATTTAAAATTTATTATTTGTGTATATTCAAGCTAAAATTTTCATTTACCTAATGACAATGGTCTTCATCTTATTTGTATTTAAATAGAACAAATTCTACTCAACATTCTTCATTTATCAAATAGGTGCAACACTAATTTTCTTCATTAAATGATCTCAAAACTGAACTCTTCTGTGGCGGAAGTGATGTTTTACACTTTTTCTTGATATAATTTTAGTTGTTGTTTTTTTTACATATTTTTTAAAGTATCCCTTACTCATATATTTATGCCCATTAATTGTCAAGAAAACATTTTATCGGTTAGAAATATAATTTATTTTAATATCTTAATTATTCATTTTTGTATTTATTCAAAATCTAATTTCCAATATTATAATTAAAATTTTAAATTATCAATAAAACATAGTAAGAATTATCACTTATTTTAAAATATTAGATATTTGTTTTGTATTTGTCTAAAATTTTGTCCTCAAGATTATAGTTAAATTTTTAATTGACAAGAAAAAATCTTATTTTTTAGAAATATCATATACTTTAAGTATATTAAATATTTATTTTGTATTTATCCTATAATTTATCTCCAATGTTAAAATATTAATTGAATTTGTATTTATCTTATATAACACAAATTCAATACGTATCTATCTTATATGAATTTATTTTTGTGATTAAGTTGCATTTATTAACATTAAAAATAAAAATATCCAAACCAAATCAAAATTTTCAAATATACGTTATTTGTATGTATCCAATTTAAAATTGTTGGTTACCTATTGATATTGGCCTTCATCATAGTTGTATTTAAATAGAATAAAGTTTACTCTGCATTTCTTCATTTATTAAATAGACTCAATACTAATCAATTTTCTATTCTTCATTAAACAATGTCAACACTTAACACTTTTTATGACATTATTTTATTTGTATTTTTTAATGAACTTTGAAGTTGTATAATTAATAAATTCCATCTATTACTTATATATCAATGTCTATTAAGTTTTAATATTATTCATCCTTATACTCATATCCTATAGCTTAACTGATGTTTTGCCTTTAACATGATATTATTTTAGTTTTTATATATTATTTTTCATGAGCCCTCAAATTAACGTTATGAAAATTCAAATTCAAGATAAGGGAAGATCGACAAGAAGATTTTATTTTTCAATTTGTCAAATGCATTATTGAAGAGAAGAATCAGAGGATCAAGTAGAGATTCTACCAACTTTTACCTATCAGATATATACTTTTATTTGTGATAATTTTTTGTGTTTTGATTTTCAAACACAACAAAATTAGCGTTCACATCAGCTTGATCCACAAAAATTTATAAACATTTTGTGTGCATTTTTTGATATTATTGCTTAATAATCTCATTTGGTATGCGACATTCCTTTTAAAGAAGTTTTTGTTTCATTTCAGGCATGGAAAGTAGCACAATTGCCGAACAAAAAAATATATTTAAGCATTGGAAAACAGTATTTACACTAACAAAACAAATAAAAAAATTATAAAACACCAACATGTTTAATGAAGTTAATCATTAGAGGCTTCCGGTGAAGAACGTGACCTTGCAGGCAGACCCTGCCTCGTCAACTTCGCACCCTTAATTTCTTGAAAGTGGAAAAAGGCGTAGTGATGAAAGGGGAATAAGTTAATGCCGATCACTTCTTCATGAGCAACAAAAAAAGATTTTAACTCAGAAACTCTCACTTTGGTGGCAAATTGCTGATCCACAAGTTGTCGGATGGATGAATCTCCTGCTGCAAATCTTTGGCAACTGCATTGTGGGTTGTGTTGCTTCCGCCGCTGATTTTACAAATGGTGCCATTAAACAGGCCAAATACAGAGAACGAGATAAATAATGGGTCGTTGAAGGTTCAATTTTTTTTTCATAATATTTATAAAATCAAACTTTAAAATTTTAGAATTATTTATTAATTTCATGCTATATGTGATAATGTTTATATCCTCACTTTCAGATTGTATTATGCTAATTTTGTTACTCTTTCTACTATCATTATTACTCTCTTTGTTATTGCACGAGTCAATGCAATTTTATGCAATTTTTTGCTTAAAATCCTTTATTGTTTTATTTTATGCAACTTGCCCCCTAAAAAATCCTCCTAAAATCTCTTATTATTGCTAAAATCATATCAAATTTTGAATTCCTGACTAATTTCTAAACTTTTTGATAAAGGATATCTTAGCCTATCACTATAGGTGAGCTAGGCTTCATGAACAAGTGTTAGGTGATGGGTTTGAATCCCATCAGATGTGTGAGTATTCAACTCACTTTATATGAGTTTATTATAATTTATTTTTTTAATCTTTGCTATATTGATATATGACTCGAATATCGATATATTATCAAACTGATGCATTTTGACCAGTTTATTAAGATATTGATGTTATCATGTAATAACCATTTATATATATATATATATATATATATATAGATTCACTCAAAAAAAATTCAAAAAATATGAATTTATTTCCAATTAATATTTGCACTGTTTGATAAATTTTAAATTTCACTAATTGATGGACTGAAATTGCCATATGGATAAATAAAGGACAAATATAATGCTAATAATTGTACCAAAATATGGATTTTTTCTTATGAAGAGATTTGGTGTATGCACCGGCCATATAAGGGTGATGGCACGAGTGTGGATAGGTGCATGAGTGAGGTGAATCCTGTCATTTGAATGTCTGAATTGAATGAATCAATATGGTGTCCTCTGACTATACTATGAATTATTTAAAAATATTGTAACTATCGTCCTGAATTAGAATTTATGGTTTTGTCAATTAATTTTGCAAATTTTATGATTTGAGGACACATTTTGTCAGAAATTTAAAACTTAACCTACAAACAACATGTACAAGTCACATATATTCTCAAATTTACGCCAACACAAGACTTGCAAGTGCTAATTTTGGACAAACTTTAAAATTTCTATCAAAATGTGTTTGCAAAAACTCTTTCTGAAGGAGTAATTATTAGTTGTCAAAAACTCCTACTCACATATCAGTATCAATTCGTTGTCCTATAGCAACACACCGAGCACGACAAACAGGCAATCCACCCTTTGCAATAATGCCCCTCCACATGCAATCACTCTGATCACCATGATGTCCGACTGCACCGGTTGCGTCGACACTTAGTGTGGTAAGATAATTCTCACCTTCAATTTGGTCCATTTTGCCATATTTAGTTTTGGTCCACTAGTTTTGCAAATCTCGTGATCTGAGGACATATTTTATCAAAAATTTAAATTTTAGTTGAAAAACCACATGTGCAAGTCACGTATATCCTCAAATTTACGTCAGCACACAACTTGTACGTGACAATTCTCGATAGATATACAAATTTCTATCAAAATGTGTTAGCAAATCGCAAAAATACTAAGATGGTAGTATCATTTGACATGCAACATTAATACATCAAAGATATGTCTAGGTACACGATTGCTCGATGACAATTCAATCGTGTAAAAGTTCTGCACGGCAAACTGATGCAACTTTCATCTATATCCTTCGAAGAAGTCGTGGGATGATGTACACAATCTGCACATAAATCTTAGGTGCCTGCACCAAATCATCCATTCATGACTGGATAAAATGCTAACATGTGCAAAGATACAACAAAGAAAGTATGCTGCAAGAAGGGCAGGATAGAAAATGCACATGCACGGCGTGCACAGAAGAGTCTCAAAGTTTGTGTTCATCGATAGGAGTTTAAGGGAACTTGGGGCACAGGTTCGACACATTTTTTAGGAACTATTGCACATATGCAGGGTGTAAAATACAGCATCCGAGTACATCATTCTTCATTAATCATTTGTTATGACCATGTTAGTGTTCAAAAATTGAAACTAGAATCTGAAGAAAAACAACAGCTCCTAGCTAGTTCTTTGAGCACGTCGAACCACCAAATGTCTATCTTTGATTGGATTGAACATCTACTTTTGCACGGCCCATAAAATTTAGCAGCATTCAACTAACTACCATGAAATCGTAGCTTCTGTTTGAGTAACAATCCAAAACTCAACACTCTATCAAGTCGTATGCGTTCTCATTGTAATCAAAAGATGAAAAAAGAAAGAAGTAATAGTTACTTGATGAGGGTGCACTTTCATCGACTCCCGGACATGCTCAGCCAAATTGCCACGTTGTTGGCGTACTCGGGATAGGAGATTGGCTGCAAGCAACAATATTGCTCTGTACCGCTCATTTTTCTCAGCCTCAGTTTCAGTACTTTCATGGACTTCTCCATGTATAGCAGTTTGAAACTGTTGGTTCTGGTGTGTGAACTCCACTGCAGAAGGTAACGGTCTAGTGACATCATTCACGTTAACCTGATTGGATAACGGCACACGACATGCTTCTTGCTGGATATTCAATGAACTAACGAACTTTGAAGCATCAATTCCATGATCTACTGCCTTACCCCAAGAAACGTTAACATCAGCCAGTGGCACAGAGTGCCCATGTAAAGAGCTACTTAGAAGACGAGGCGCTTCTGGTGGTGATATTGAAACCTTGGGCAAAACCCCAGAATAAATAAGTGGCAACTGTCTTTGCTCCAGATACACAACGTTATATCCTGTTTCCAAGTAAGTGTCATTGTGTGCATCCCCATACTGTGGCTGAATTGACAATGCACTCATGGATCTGCTGTTGGACGCTGGCTCAGAATACTTTAGCACTACTCAGTGCAGGCGTAAGGGCGCGGAACCATTAAGAACCTTAGTCAGAAAATTAGACGGAGGCACCAAAAACAACGTGTTACCATCATCTAAGTTTGCAACTCCAGCCCAATCTTTGGCAATCAGATAGCTCAGGAACTCCGTGTATAAAGCAAAATCCTCTTTGCTATCAGGCAACAACAGAAGTAGATTGAACCCGATAGCACTAGTGTATTGTTTATTCAACATGTCGAGTCGGATCCGTCCAGAGCAATTAACTACATTAGGCCTGAAACGTAGGAATAAATATTGTTAGACATAAATTTAATGTAAACGAAACATTTTTAATTTCAATAACAAGTTTGTTCCACTCCTAAAAAAGTGAAATTCTTAGCAGAAGCATCAGAACTATAAATTGTTTTTCCAGATATGCCAGAAAATCAAATTGAACTCTAGTCAGAATTAGGAAACCAAGTCTCTTTTTGGCAGACAGTGAAAAGAATACATACAAAATCAAGACAAATGCATCAAAAATCAAATTCTTATGTCTGTACAACTCTATCTGAATTCTGAAGGAGTAATTATCAAAAGTTGTCAAAAACTCATACTTACAGATGAGTGTCGATCCGTTCTCCTATAGCAACGCACCGAGCACGACAAACAGTCGATCCACCCTTTGCAATAGTGCCTCTCCACATGCAATCACGCCGATGTCCGACTGCACCAGGTGTGTCGACACTTTGTGTGGTGAGATAATTCTCACTTTCAGTTTTCTTTACCTCAGCAGACCAAGGAGCATCAAATCTTGATCTTTTAGACTCTCTGTGAAGCTCATTAGAACGAAAACCATCCCAACCACCAGATACACATTTGTTTGATAAACTAAACCTGGAGAAGAAAAAGAGATCATTCCAGGTGGAGATGATAGCCTTCTCAAATTTGGCTCTCCGGCAGGAGTTTGGTGACCGGGCCCTGGAGTCACCGGTTCAAACATAATACGTGAACCGGTGATCGGTCTTGTAACTACATCAGGATGATGAGGTCCAGACAATACTAAAACTGGGCAGCTAAGGTCCAGCATGTCCGTCTGAACCGGTCGATATGGATATTCACTTAGCCGTGCTCTCCCGCCAAGCTCACTACTCGAGTACTCAATTGAAATCCTCGGATCATTAAAAAGTTTCCCTTGTAAACACTCTCTAGCACATGAAGCTTCTTCCTCAGTTCTGAATTCCACCAAAGCACAATGCATGTCTGTTGATGTATTGATCCTTTTAATTTCTCCAAACTGGGAGAATGCACTATGAAGCATGTGTTCTTTAATGATAAGAGGAGGAGGATATCTGATCAGCAATACTTTACTACACTGTGAATCACCTTCTTGAGAGCCTATGTGAAGGGATTGCTGCACCAAAAATCCAGAGCAAGCAGTTAAGAACAATGAAAGACAATTATGTACAAGGAGAAAATGTCGACTCAACTTCGTCAACTTCAGTAGAACCTCTAAAATTAATACTCGATAAATTAACAACTTCTCAATAATAACTTTTTCTGGGGTCACGACTCGGACCCAAGGTCTAAATTAATAATTTCGATAAATTAACAAGATAATAATTTTCCGAAAAACACTTATATAAATTTATAGTCCTTCAATATTATAAATTAATATTTCTATAAAATTTCAATTATAACCAAAACAACAGTAAGATATGATTCTATTGTTGTACTCTTAGTAAGATATGAAACAATCCTGCAAGCAACACAAATCAAAATACTACTCAGATTCGTCGAATCAGAAAAAAATCTCTTTATATTAATAAACTATTAATTTATGAATAATTAATATCTCTTTAAATTAATAAAATTACATGTTCTCGACGTTATTAATTTATAGAAGTTTTTACTTTATATTCATAATTGAAGTTTTGATGAATTTCACAAAATTAGGCTAATACTCATTAAATTTGGTAATACATTTTGTATTGTAGCCCCAGCAAGACCCGAATCTGGATAATTTTTCAAGGAATGTTGTGCCGTCCACTGAATCCCAGAAGACTCCAAGTTCCTTTTGCCAAGTTGTCCTTCCTTTGGACCTGGACCCTGCTCCTATAAGATTTGAAGACACAACAATTTTCAACAGAAAGTGGAAAGATCATGTCAAAAAAATAAAAATAAAAAAAATATTTTCTCATTATTTGAAAAATTTATAAATACCCCCTTATTATTTAAAAATTACAAACATCTTTTTTAAATTATAAATATCCTAACAAATACCATTTTGTGACAACTTATTGTAAGGGTATTTGTAAGGATGTTTTTTATTTTGGGATGTGCTTATAATTTTTCAAATAAGGAGAATGTATTTGTAATTAAAACAAATCTCGGAAGACCCTCTTGTACTTTATCCCAAAGGTAAGAGTCATGACTAATATTTTAGCTACTATCATAAAAATCAGGGCAGACAATCGTGGTCGTTGTCAATGACTATTTGCTATAGTTATGTATTATTTTAATCATGCAATATCTATAATTAAATGTTATATTTTTTGCAGTGAATGAAAGTTATTAGTACACAAGAGAGTCCGAGAGTGGTGCTGAAATATGTTTATTTTCTTCCATGACACTTATAACTATTAGAGAAAGGGTTTAATGCAATTTATCTTTTTTGTGGTATTATAAATGAGCAAACTACCTCATAGGCACAAAAAAAAAAAACAGCAATTTACTCCACCCACCCTTCTCGCTGTGATTTTTAAAGTGAAACAATTTACCTTTCATTTTTATAAATCACCAGAGAGGTAAATTGCTTCATTTTGAAAATCATATGAGAGTAAATTACTGCGTTTTACAAAATATAGGGAAGTAAATTGTTATTTTTTTTTTATAAGAGAGTAATTTTCTCATTTAAAATATGACAGGAGGGTTACTCGCAATTTTTCCAACCCAAAAATCGATCGAAATATTATGATGCAAATGGTGATGAAATAGAAAAATTCTTGCCCGAACCTGGTTCGGCCGAACCAATCCAATCACAGAGCAAGTTTAATACACTTGTTCTACGATTGGTCACTTTTCCCAAACTGTACACCAATCCTATGACAAGTGTATTGCATTTGCCATATAATTTATTCAAGTTCATCCATACCAAGTTCGAATAAGAATTGTCCAACAAAATAATGATATAGGACCTTATTGTGGACACATGAGGGGTCATGGAGAATGAGTAGAGTAGAGTGTGGGAAGTATGAACTTACTCTTTGGAAAGACTGTGACATGAGAAAAGCAACATGTATATGATGAGCACCAATTTGTTTGCCATTCATACTTTGCTGTGCTGCAACAGCTATGGATGGCAATGGGGCGGGTCTGGTACGGGTCCGCCCAGACCCGAGACCCGCCCCATTAAATTTCAGCAAAATTCATAACCCGGCCCCGTCCCGCCCCACCCCGCCCGCCACGTAGAAAACCCGGCCCCGCCCCGCCGCCCCGACCCTCCAACCCGCCCCAACCAGAGAATTTAAAGAATTTGAGAGACAGGGAAAGGGTAAAGGAGACGAAGTGCAATGAACTTATGCAGTCAAATCTACAACCACATGAATCTAGAAGAAATGACGACTAACTTGACGCAAAACAAAGAAACTCATTGTGCATAAGTTTGTCCTTCTTAAACTTTACTCTATATAATCAAGAGTAATGTGGTGGAAGATAGCATACTGAGGGCCACGACGGTGAGCGGCGACGACGGCGACGAGTTGGGCTGAGCTTTCACGGTGACGACGGCGACGAAGTGGGCTGAGCTTTCACGCGACGGTGGGCTGAGCGACGGTGAGCGGCGACGAGGTGGGCACAGTGACGACGGCGACGAGGTGGGCACGGCGACGACGGCGACGAGGTGGCTGACCGGCTGAGGAGAAATGAGAAATTGAGAATTGAGGTTTTGAGTGTTTTGAATTTTGACAATTGAGAATTGACATTGAGGATGTGGTTGAGGAAATGAGGCTTTTCTTTTTTTCTTTTAATTTTAATAGGGTCTTTTTATTTTTTAGTTTTTAATTAATATTTTAATTGATTTTTTATTTTTTTGAAGAGAGCATTTTAATTTTTTTTTAAATTATTACTTGTATTATTATTTTAGTTAATAAAAATTATATTATACAAAGAATATAATAAAATATATTTTATATTATACAAAGAATACAATTAATTTTTAATATCTATTTTTAAGTTTTATATTTATATCAAGATACATATATGTATTATGCAATTTATTTTTATTTTAGTGATTCTTATGAATTAATCTAGAGATAATGATAGTAATAATAATAATGATGATAGTTGAAATTTTTAAGTATTTTAATTATAATAAGATAACAATAAGTTTAATCAATAATTACGATATTTTAAAATTCCGGCACCCGATTCATACCAAATTCAAATATATATAAGATTATGTCAATTGGATCATATTGGACGGTGTGATTTAAATCACATGGCCTGATTGAACGATACACCGTCTTGAATTTTAACGGCCAGATCAACTTATGTTGTTCAACAATATAAGATGATAGTTACATCAATGTAATAATAACATTTATGAATATATAAATTTATAAGTTATTACAGATTGTGAATATATATAAATGTCAACTGTAAATATTTTTATGTATTTCAATTACATTACTTCATATAATAGATACTTTTCTTAGTTTTCTACAATTTAAATTATTCAGTATGAATTTTATTTTATTTTTTGGTATATATTACTACTAAACTAATTAGTAGTTTTATTTATAACAACTAGCCATTGTGGCACGCCGTCCCTGCGTGCATATAATAAATAATTTTTCATACTTTAAAATACATTATATAAGAGTAAAATATGTAAATCAATATATTAAATTTAAAAAAGAAAGAAAAAAAGAAAAGAAACTGATTTATCAGTTAAAATAAAATTAATAATTTAAATAAGTTAGTTATATTATTAGTTCAATTGCATCTTTTTTCTATATAGTTTAGATATAAATATAAAAGATATAAATACAGATAGATAGAATAGATAATAAAAAGGCTAATTTTGGATTTCAAAAATGATGCGCGGTGTCACGATAACTTTCATTTGTGAGTGTATAAGAATTTTTATATTAGTATAGATATAGATAAAAAAGAAGAAACTAATTTATTAATTAAATATAATTTGAAGAGTTGAATAAGTTAGTTATTTTATTAGTTGAAGGGTATTTTTGACTTTACAAAAAATTGGTGCGACGGTGTCATTAACCGCCATTTGTGAGTGTGGAACCTCTTTTCTTTTTATATTAGTATAGATAAATTAAAATATTTTTATTATTTTTTTGTATATAATGAGATCAACAACTTTTAAAAAATAACTTATATTTATTTTTTAATTAATATTAATAACTATTAAATATTTTAATACCTTAATATAGTTACAACTTTAATGAATTGGATAAACAAAGAATACATTACATTAATATTTTAATAAATAATATCAGTTTAGATTTAAATACTTTAATATAATTTTCAATCTAAAATGAATTGGATAAGACAAAAAATACGTTCATGTTACATGTAAATTATTAAATTTCTTATCAACTATTTTTTTCTATTTGGTATTTTTGTACAGTTGGGTACATACAAAAATTATTTAGGATTCACATATATATATATATAATACTATAAATTTTTATTTATAATATATTATATATTAATAATATTTAATAAAAAAGGGCGGGTCCGGGGCGGGTTCGGGCGGGCCCGGGGCGGGGTCGGCGGGTCGGGTCCAAGGGGCGGGTCCGGGACAGGACCCGTAACCCGCCCCAGACCCGGCCGGGGCTAAAAAAATTGGCCCCGGACCCGCCCCGAACCCGAAAAATTACGTCCCAGACCCGCCCCATGCGGGGGCGGGTCCGGGGCGAATTTTTCGGGTCCGGGTTAAAATTGCCATCCATAGCAACAGCATCTTCTACGCTCTCGTAATAAATATATGCAAAGTTTTGATCTCTCACATATCTAAGTCTTTGGATTTCTCCAAACTTGATGAACTCTTTCTCCAATTCTTCTTTGCTAACACATTGGTTGATTCCAGCCACCCATAAGATATTCAGACGGTTTAGCCTGCAAACCACATTGAATCAGTAATCAATATATATTAAAAAACAAGGGGTTAATCACAAGGAGCTTCCCCGATATTTGACTTAATTAGAAATACCTTCTTGTTATTTAAAAAGTTATTAAATATATATTTCTCGTTGTTTCATATTAGGCCCATTAAGAACCCATATCATATTCATTAAAAAACTTATATCCAACCCAAATGAAATATTATTCTATTTAAATTTCACTTTGTGACAACCCATTCTAAATTATAACAAATCCAATCCAACCCAATCCAAAACTAGTTGGACTGGGTTGAACCCTTGAGTTTTAACCCATGTTGACACACCAATTCAATACGTACAAAAGATATAAGACTTTTGTATGCATATAATTTTCTATGTTTTTAGACAAATTTGAAGAGTGTTTCTTCTCTTGAAACTGTAAATGAAGCTCTCACTAGGAAAAAAAAATAATTATTAACTACAATTTAAATAGCTACAAACTAAAAATCATGGTAAAATGTTTTTTATTAACCACGATTAAGTATAATCGATGCAAAAATACAGGTTTTTCATCACAAAAGGTTATTTTGTTATGGCTAAGAGCCATGGTAAAGGTATTTTCCATGGTTTTTAGCCATGATAAATGTTTTAGCCACCCTTGCAGATACCACGGCCGACAACCGTTGCATGGCCGTGGTTAATGATTATTTGCTACTATTATTTGTAATTAACCATGATAATTAGCCATAATTAAATGCCATATTTTTTATAGTGTCTAGATACCAAGTTATCTATATAAATATATAGAATTATTATGAAAAATGACAACTATCAAAGAAAAATAGATAGCTAAAACAGCAAACATATGCATATATATGGTATATATTTTTGAAAAAAAATGCAAGCAATATCGTGTAATATAGCCATCAACCTCGAGTAGTAGGAAGCGAAAATGGCACCACGATTCTTTCTTTCTGTAATCTTTCCTTCAATAAGAAAGAAGATGCATGATTGTCTTTGAAGCTCTTTTTGACTTTGCTTTTTGAATTATCGTAAACGAACAAATTACTCCATTTATTATACTAAAAAACACATAATCATACTTCACAAATAATATCAATTGTTGTTTTCATTTTTATTGGAAGTATTAAAATATTCAATTAGAAAATATTGTTACAAATTTATTTAAGAATTATAATAAAATAATGTAGATTTTTGATAAATAAATACTAATAAAATGAAGAAAACAAAATAAATAAAATTAAGAAAAAAGAAGATAGACCAAGACGCTGAGATTCAGAGGTTTATAAAAAAAATGAAATTAAAGAAGGGAGCCGTCACAACAAAATCATTTTCCTTTAAAAGAAAAAATAAGATCCAATCATGAAATGACAACTCAGCCTAAATTCATTAATTTTTCATTTCTTTAGGATTTTCAAATAATTAGCCCCTTTGGAAAATACATGCATTGGATTCCACTAAAAATTGAATAATTGAAAAGATTTTTCCCCAAATCATATTTGATCGAACCAAATCAATCATAAAACAACTATCATATACTTATTATATGATTAATCACTTTTTTTTAAATTATACGTCAATCAGACAGTAAGTATATTATACTTGTCATATAATTGATTCAGGTTCCGTCAAACCCGATATGAATTAAAATTTTCCTTTATAGTAGTCACCCGACCCACATCGCTTACACTCGGTGTAGAGCCGGGATAAATTTAGCAAACATCAGGATTCGAGAACAGTAATTATACTAAACCAAAAAAGTAGAGAAATCGCAAACTAAAAAAGTTAATAAATCACCAACCGGGATTAGCGAAGTTAATCACGAGAGGCTTCCCGTGAAGAACGTAGCCTTGCAAACCCCGCCTCGCCAAGTTCGCGCCCTCAATTTCTTTGAAGTGCACGAAGGCTTAGCGACAGAAAGGGAATGCGCTTATGCCGATCACTTCTCCATGAGCAGCAAATAGAGTTTTTAACTCAGAATCTGTCACTTTTGGTGACAAACTCCCGACCCACGAGTTGTTAGAGGGATGGACCTCTTTGACGGCCACATCGTGGTTTTGTGTAGCTTTTCCCGCTGATTTTACAGGTGGTGCCACTAAACCGTTCAAGTTCAGAAGAACGAGAATAAGATGGTTACCGGAGGTTTGGATGTGAATGAAGATTGGTGTGCAATGGCGATTGGGATGTGGGAGTGAGGTTTTGTAAATATATGGGCGGGGTGGTTACTGTAATATGTTGTTATATTTGTCTGAATTTAATACATTTGGTGGCTCTTGGTTGTACTGTGTATTATTTGAAAATATTATAACTTTCACACTCAATTGAATTAAAATTCTAAGTAGGTCCTATTACTTAATAATATTTAGGATTAATTATATTTTGTCATTCGAACTATGACAGTTTTATACTTTTGCATCTAATTTTTTTTTATGTCTATTTAATATCTCAATTTATAAAATAAACTTTGCCATTTATAACTGCTTTTCAATCAAGTCTTTTTTTTTTCAAAAAATATTAAATGTAGTGCGCATTTGATATTTCAAGGTTATTTGATGTGATATTTTTTCATATATATAACATGTGACGTGATTTTTTTTTATATATACACGTATGTGATATTTTTTCAATAGTAAAATCAACAAAAAGATGGTCATATATGACAAAGTACAAATTTCGCAAAGTTGAGATGGTAAGTTGACATATAAAAAAAATGCCTGGCATTACATTATAGGATTAATAATAATTTACTTCATGTGATTTTGCAATTGAGCAAATTACTCACTATGAAAAAAAAAATCAAATTACCTCCCTATATTTTTTAAAATAGGCAATTACATCCCTGTCTAAAGAGGTACATTACTTCATTTTAAAAGCTTATAAGTATTTTGCTATTTTGTTTTTATAAGGGATAATTTGTTCATGTACAATAGTACAAAAGTTTGCTTGCTTTTTTTTTTCATTATTATAAACATTCTTATTCATGTTTCTAATCTTAATTTGTTGATTTTTCAAACAATTTTGTCTTAGAATTCCTTTAGACATTAAAGTTAATGCTTTCATTTTTGCATTAGCTTGTGTTCAATTTTTTTCTATCACTATATATTTTATAAAATCAAGCTTTAAAATTTTATAATTATTTATTAATTCCATACAATTGATATATGATAAAATTTGGGTTAAATGCAATTTACACCTTGTATTTTTCAAAATATTTAAAATACCCCCTATGAAAAATAAAATAGTAACCCCCTGTAATTTTAGAAATGTAGCAAAACGCCCCTTTTATGTCATAAATGTATATCACGCGCACTAATTTTAAGTTTTTGAAATTTTATAATTATATAATAATATCTTTATCCTTATTTTAGCACCTTTAGATCTTATCTTATATAATGAATGGTTCAAATATTTCCAATATTAATTAAATTTTAAAATATATTTTAAAATTATAAAAAATAATTTAATCATAAATTTATATATCTTTAAATAATAGATAGTTATTTATATATAAATATATATATATAATGTGTATATATATATATATATATATATATAACAATGAAACTGGCGCTGGCCGTTGTGGGCCAGGAGGGGGCACGGGGTAGAGGTAGGGTTGCACGGACAGGAAAGAGGAGGGGAGGCGCACGGACGGGGATGAAGCGAGGGTGAGCACACGGAAGAGGAGGGAGAGGCGGCGCGCAAAGGAGGCTATCACAGAGGACGATAGCAGGGCCCCCGGAGAAGATAGACGGGGAGGAAACTTGAGGGGCCAACGGTGAGGAGGTGTTGGGGGGGGGGGGGGTCATATTCTATAGAAAAATATGGATTTGATTCTCACTCTCAAATTAGGGAATTGGATCTAATTGACTTTCTCTTGAAACTTGTTCAAGAAGAACTTAATGGAGAAGGGAAGAGAGAGTAGTGGACGTATTTTGAGAGATGTGTAGAGAGAAAAAACTAATCTTTCAAAACACTAAAAGTATCTTTAAGATAAGTTGTTGGGAAAAATAATATACCTAGTGTGTTATCCTTCATCAACTCCTCTTTTGACCTAGTCACCCTCAAAATCGGCTAGGACTTTATTTAGGTAGATCGAGTTTGGTTTAATTCAACACTTGAATCAATTCAAGTCCAACAAAGTTCCATCTGACTTTTAAATTAACCTATTACTTTTAAAGCCCAACAAGAGTCCAACGTGCTTATTTAATCTAATTAAATAAATTAATTAATTTAATTAATCACTTGAATTAAGCTCAATTAAATTAATTAAATTAACTAAATTGTGCTAGGCCCAAACTTTTTTTTTTTTTTTAGGGAAAAGCGGTAAGAATATATGTTGCTAGCAAAAATAAAGTCTGCACTAGGCAACAAAACAGGTTATAAATCCAAAAAAAGAAAATCAATAAAACTAAGGCCCTAGTTAACTATCCAAGTCACCTGCTAGCTAGACCCAAATTTAATTAATTCAATTACTTAAATTTCCACTTCACTACGCAAGACCTATGTTAACCAAATTAAAGACATGGTCATCTTTTGTTAAGCCCAAGATACAACCATCAAATGCACGTGACTGCTATCCTTCCTCAAGTTTAAGGACTATTACAATATGAAAACAGAAATTTTATTATGGCTATCCTAATAGATTTCGAAATTGAATGCTTGGTTGTAAAATTAATCTTGTATGATCGATGATTAACATAACGATTGGATGATACATTCCATTGGGTCGGAATTCTTTTCTATTAATTTCTTATAGTAATTTATTTTTGCTTTCAGTTTAATTTGTATTAATTCATAGTTAATCTCAACCCAAATCTCCCCAATTCCTAGTGATTCGACCTAGTTCCACTATTGCTACAATTGCAGAATCAGTAATTAATTTTGACGGCTTCACCAACCGATCAATCTTATAAGCTCTTATGACAAAAAAATGTCAAATAATTTTTAACATCTTAAAAGGTCCTTAAAACATATTATAAAATGTTATGAGGAAATATTAAACTTAGCCAAACATCCTCTAAGTACCATCTCCCCACCACCTTTTATGTCTTAATGATAAAATTGTATGTATTAAGCAATTTCAATTTCTCTTTCCACCTTTGACCTTTTTTTCGAATGTTCTTAATATTTACTGTAATTAAAATTATATTCTTTTATACAACTTCTTTTTTTTCCATTATAAAAGCAGAAGTATTTTAAAATACCCCACCGTTTTCTCTAATTCTCCATTTTTTTTATTTGTTTTTATCTCGTAATATTGAAGACTACCCTCAATTTTGATCTGTAAAAATTGGTGGGGAGAAAATATTATTATGCCTTTTAGGCTTCTACCTCTTGTGACATTGAAGGTAGAAAGTAAAAGTATAGGGAGTGAATTGGGCCTAATGATGATGATGTTTAAGTCGAAGTGCATAGACATTTTAAAAAATTATTTTTTATAATATTGAATACAAACGATTTCCAATATGTTTTTTTGTAGTGCGAATCAAATTTTTTATTTCAAATTCTATTACATCATTATTATATATATTCACTAAGACATGTATAAATATCTCTTTATTATTAATAATTTGTGGTACACATGATGTGTGTGCAACTTCTATAAATACTATTTAAAATAAAATATTTATAAATTTTTAATATCTGATAAAGTATATATAAAATAATAATTTAATATTAAATTTATAAAGAAATTGTGATAAAAGATGAATAAAAGTTTTTTTAACAAGAAATAATTATTGAAAGATAATGTGGGAGCAATGAGTTACATGATTTTTTTTTTTAAAAATTAAATATAAAATACAAACCAAAAAAATGAGAAATACCAAAAAAGTGTTCCCTTTTAATATATAATATAGATGTCACATCTCCTGATGTGAAGGAACAAGCATAGCAGTTCTCTCTGGACATCATCAAAAGAGTTCTTGCTACTGTCGAACGTTTAGTTTGAGTTGTGGTTATACTCAAATTGAGAGTCCCTCATCAAAACGTATCGAAATGCAAAGTGAATCAAAATCACTCGTCATAACGGCGAGGATGTTTGACAAGCTTATATGCTCTTCAAATTAAATATTTGAAAGCTTATCAAATGTCAAAATGTGTTTGGTAAATTTTTTAAAGAAAAAGTAGAATATAAAAATAAAAAACTCCTTGTTCTAAGATTTTAACAACTTCCTTCAATTTTAATCATACTAATTTGATAAAATTGCCATTTATGACGTTTTTATAACCTCTAGGCTTTTATTTTAGGGTAAATTGCATAAAACCCCCGTATTTTCAAAATTTAGTTAAAAACCCCCTATGTTAGAAAAATAGACAAAAAACCTCCTGTATTTTATAAAATGCATACTCTCCCCTTTCGTTAGGCAAGTCCTAACTGCGTTAAATTTTTATTAAATTGCCCATTATACCCTTCTTATAACAGCCATTAATATTTAATTGTAAAAAAGAACAGATCTTAAGTAATTTAAATATATTTTTTATTTATATATATTATGCATATTCTATATATAATATATAAAATATAATATAACTATATAATATATCATATTCTATATATAATATATATATAAATATATATTAAAATATTATATATATATATATATTATATAATATATATATATATATATATATATATATATATATATATATATATATATATATATATATATATATATATATATATATATATATATGTGTGTGTGTGTGTCGTCGCTCTCCCAGGAGCGACCTCGTGTCGCCTAGAGAAGAAGGGCGACCGTCGCCCAAGCACCAACGAAGAAGAAGGAAAAAATTATTTTTTTCAAAACTAAAGTAAAGATAGTTTAATTTTTTTAAATTTTAAATAGTAATAATTTAAATATTATTTATAATAAATAATATAACTTAAAATAATTAATATTATTTTTTTGATATTCTAATATTTGATTAGTATTATTTATAAATAAATAAAATAAATTTAAATTAGTAATAATTTAATTGAGTTATTAATATATTTAGTACTTTTATATTGCATATAAATTTTTTAATTTAAAAAGTGAATTTTAGTATATTAAATTTCTATTGTGTTTTTTAAATTAAAATTAAATTTTTTTAAAAAATTGAATACTTTTTAGTTATTTTTATATTAAATTAAATATTTCATAACTAAATATAATTTATATAAATATATTTGGACTCAATAAATAATTTAAATTAATTAAATAAAATAATAATATAATAAATTAATTGAAAATATATCTAAATGTAAGAAAGGGGTAAAATAGACATTATACACTTAATATAATCTAAAAAAGACTAAAAAATGAGGCCCGCTCGCACAATAGGCGAGTGTCACATACTCTCCATTAGTTTCTAATGGAGAACATTTTTTATTGTATTTTATAAACACAAATGGATTTTTGCCTGTTTTTTTTAATATAGGGGAGTTTTAGCTAAATATTGAAAATACAGGAGGTATTTATGCAATTTATCCTTTGTTTTATTCAAATATCTTTAAAATTTATTTTTAAAATAAAATCTAACATCATTATAAATTTTATACATATTTTGTAAGATATAGGATTAATTACACTTAGATCCTTTCTGAATTACACTTTCTCCAATTCTTTTTTCAAAATTACACTTAAACCTTAAAATTCATGTTCACACCTAACCCCATTTCTTATAGTTTAGACAGAAAAATACTAATGTTAGCAAAAAAGATTAATTAAATATCTAATTTTACTCATCATTTAATATTTTCATGTAATAATTTTGTACTTGTAAGAAAAAAATTGTGATATATCAAGCTCACTCACATATATATATATATATATATATATATTATATATATTTATATTTATTCCCTTGTACAAAAATATGCATGATAATGTTAAATGAAGGGTAAAATTAAAAAAAATATGTAATTTTTTTTTGTTGACGTCAGTATTTTTTGTCTAAACCCTAACATAAGGAGATTATGAGTAGAAGAAATTTTAAAAGGGTTGTAATAATTTTAATTTTTTTAAAGAGGAATATAATTTTATATTTTAAACAAGAATTTAAATATACTTAACCTTAAAATATACGAGCTTATAAGATATTTTACATATAGTTAACCAAACAATATTTTTGGGACGTGGAGAGGGCAAAAAGGAGTCAATTCCATATTACGCTCTGTGATATCCGAAATTTTTAAATAAACTTCTGTGAAAAAAATACCACATAATCCCCTATATTATTTAAAAAGGTGCAAATTACCCCTTCTTCTTTAAAATTGTATCTCACCCGCGGAAAATGTGATTGGGTAAGTATTTTTCGTCCCTCAATGACCAAATTACCCTTATTATATTTTTAAAATATATTTTATGGGGACTTATTTGCTCAATTTAAGGGAGTGTTTGCAAAAAAATTTACTTTTAAAAAAATTATTTTTGTAGAAAGTTGGAAGTTGTAGCAGAATTAAAAGTGGGTAGTGTTTGTAAAAAAAGTGAAAAGCAGATAAAAGCTAAATTGGATAGTGTTTGGAGACAAATCACTTTCAAAATAAATTTAATTGATGAAAGACTATTTTGTCCCTATATGTAAAAACATACTATCTTTTTGCATATTATTTCACTTGTTGTTTGTCATTAATATTTACTTTTTCATAAAATATATAAATTTTATTTTGATTAGTATTTTATATTTATATTTTTTAAAATATTAACAAATATATTTAATTTAATAATGATCCCATTAAGTAATATAATTATTAATTCATACACACAAATTAAACTTGCATGATTGCAAAAAATAATTATTTTATTAATTAATTAAATAATAATATGTGAAAGAAATAATATAACTATGATATAGCACATAAAATATAAAACTTAAAAATATAAATATGTGAAAGTGCAGATTTAATTATTATTAAATTTAAATTATTTAAAAACTTAGATATCAACTTTAAATTTATAATTTTAAGGTAAAGTTGAATTAATGTTATTATAATAAGGGTAAAATAGTAAAAAATAAAGTTGGATTTATTTACAAAAAGCCAAAGCAGCTAAAAGTACCCCCCATGGTGATTCTAGCTTTTGGCCTAAAAACGCTTTTTTTAGCCATTTTAGAAGTAGAAGCTGGTATTGCAAATATTTCAAAAGTATTTTTTTAAAACCAAAAGTTGAAAAATACTTTTTAAAAGCGCAAATAAACACTCTCTAAATATCACAGGGGTAGTATAGAATTTAGCAGGGCGAAAAGTGAAGTCCAGGCCCAAAAGATTTGAATTTGTAAACTTCCAGCCTAAAAAGCCCAACGAAGCCCATCACGCAAGGAAGCAGCAGAAGCCCAATAATCCTCACGAGGGATTAAAGCTCCAAACCCTATATAAGTCGCACCCCAATCTCTAGGGTTTTCGCTGAGCGCGTTTCGTGCAACGAAGTACAAAAGTTTCCTCCTCCTGTCCTCCATAGCTCAGCAGCTCCGCCACTATGGCCGTCGGGTAATTTCTCTCTCTATCCTACTTAGCTCAGCGGCTCCACGATGGAATATACATGACAATGTTTTGATAGAAATTATTTTTCTTCAAGATTTGAATGTTTGATCTGTGCTTTTTCCTTATTTGACGCAGAAAGAACAAGAGGATTTCGAAGGGGAAAAGGGAGGCAAGAAGAAAGCGTGAGTGCCTTTGTTCAGTAATTTATATGTTTTGGGTTTCTTCCTGGTAAATGTTTTTGCTAATTTGGTACTGTTGTTTCTTATAGGGCTGATCCGTTTGCAAAGAAGGATTGGTATGATATCAAAGCGCCGTCGGTGTTCAACACCAGGAACGTCGGCAAAACCCTAGTTACTCGTACTCAGGGTACCAAGGTACTATTTTTTTTGGTTCGAGTATTTGTGATTTTGATTTAGCATAGGTTAATTTTGCCTTTGTCTCTACAATTTCAGTTTGTAATAAATGTACATATGTATTTCTGTATGAAAATTTTAGATCTTTTAAGCTGGTTGCATTGCCTTTTTTCGACTAGTAATAGTCGGTTCTGGTTTTACTTCATCTTACATTTCTTGTATTATTATTGTTTTTGAAGTTGCAATGGCGACTAATTATTTTCTGGTTACAGACTTGTTATTTCTTATGTGAATCTTGCCTGTAGCCTGCCAATCCCTTGGTATTGGTCCTGCTCTGTTTTGGATTGTAGGAGATGACGATGCCTTCTTGTGGCCTTGTCTGTGTTTTGTTAAAATCTTGAGTTCAAGACTTGAAAGGCATAATTTCAAGGCATATATACCATTGACATATTTATTTCCTTATATTTTCCTGCGTTTCTCCAGAATCCTTTTAAAATGAGAATTTCTTTGGTCAAAAGGTGTGAGCTGAATGGATTTCTTAATGTTATGTATAAAGGAATGCAAAGATTATAGTCTAACACTCCTGTGGCCCTGCTTCTTCGTCCTGTTTCAGTGGCATAATGATCTTCCTTGAAGTGTGGGCCAGTGGGAGAGTGTTTTGCTTTATGACTAAGATGGCGTAAAAGGCTAATATTTTTGGTTTTCTGTTCCATCTTGCATTATTGTTGCTCCAATGGAAGCTGAAAACATGAAAACCAACAAAGTGATTAGCTAAAGAAAAAAGAACTCCAAGAGGAATATGAAATTCTCTGTACTTATTTGATGGTTCTCTGTGGAAATATCTAGCTAGAAAAAGTATAATGCATAAGCTTATGTTAATGTAGTTGGTTGTTTCAGCAGTATAATCAGTTGGATGAATCTGAAAGTTCTCTGCATGTACTCGATGTTTCTTTGTGTGAATCTGTGTAATTAAAGTGTGTATTATGAGCTCATGCTGATAATATTGGTTGTTTGATCAGTATCATCAGTCTCCTTTGAAGGATTATCTAAACAATTTTTCTGTATCAGATTGCTTCAGAAGGACTCAAGCATCGTGTGTTTGAGGTGTCTTTGGCTGACCTTCAAGGTGATGAGGACCACGCCTTCAGAAAGATCCGGTTGAGAGCTGAGGATGTTCAGGGGAAGAATGTTCTCACAAACTTTTGGGTATGAAGAGTGGAAGCATTTTGTTTTATGTTTTGGTTTCATGTGCTTGATTGTTTTATAATATCTGGCCTTTTATTTTGGGAATTGCAGGGAATGGACTTCACCACTGATAAATTGAGATCACTTGTCAGGAAATGGCAATCACTGATTGAGGCTCATGTAGATGTCAAGACAACTGACAACTATACTTTGAGGATGTTCTGCATTGCATTCACCAAGAAGCGGGTGAACCAGCAGAAGAGGACATGTTATGCACAGTCAAGCCAGATTCGTCAAGTAAATATCAATTTTTCCATATAGAAGTAAAAATACTGATGAAACATAGATTGTCCCTGCCTCCTGGTATTCATTTCTCTTTGCCCTTTGGTTAGATCCGGAGAAAGATGGGAGATCATGGTTAACCAAGCACAATCTTGTGATCTCAAGGATTTGGTTCAGAAATTCATCCCTGAGTCAATTGGAAAAGAGATTGAGAAGGCTACTTCAAGCATATATCCTCTGCAGAATGTTTTTATCAGGAAGGTTAAGATCTTGAAGGCTCCAAATTCGATCTGGGCAGGTTGATGGAGGCAAGTTTCTGTTATATCTTTTTCCTATATCAGTTTTTATCGCAGCTATTACTACCTTACATACTAATACGATAGTACGAGTTTCTGTTGCTTATGGTTCTTTTAGTTTGAGGTGATACTTACACATGTACTGCTGTAGTTTGATCACTTTGTCTTGCTGTGGTGCTAGTATCAAACTGCCACTTTAATATATTATGTTCATGTCTCTTTGTAGGTTCATGGTGATTACAGTGAAGATGTTGGTGTGAAGTTGGACAGGCCAGCCGAAGAGCCAGCAGCCGAGGCAACTGAAGTTGTTGGGGCCTAGATGGATGGATACATGTTAAAATTCTATCATGTCTTCTCTTTTTCTCCGGCCTGTTTGTTTAGAGTCTTATTACCTTTGAAAGAGACAGAGACAGGAATGCAATATGTAGTTGTTTTTGGAGCCATTTAGAAGAGATTTTGTTTTTAAGAGAAGTTGAAAATGGCCTTTCTAGACACCATTGAACATGGCTTTCTCATTACATTTAACATTGGTTTTGAAGTTCCCTTGGAGATATTGTTTCTTGCACTACTGTTTAGTTGCAGATTTTTTCCTGAAATAATGTTCCATCTACTATGTTGGCCATTTGGAACTCAATACCCATACCATGTGGCCATATGCATATATTCTTTGTGTTTCCTCCCTCTACATTTTAATTGGGATTTCAAATTTTGTGCAAGTATTATGTTAAATACCCTAAATATCAAATGCGCTTTGGAAGGGTATTTTTGTGTAAAATAATTTAGTAAATTCTTTTCTTAAAGTTCCAACATCGAGTTGGCTGTTTCATTTTAATTTTAGGGCTCTGTACACCCCTTGTTCATCATTCTATGTTATCAGGTGTAACATTTCTCTCTCTACAAATATTTGGACAAAAGTGCTCCAATATTATGTATGTACATAATTGTTGTATAAAGTTTTTTTTTCTTTTGTTAACATTTGCATCTTAATTTGATTAAAAATTTCTAAATTGAAATAAATATATTTAATTATAATAAAGTAAAATATAATTAGTAAGTTAAGGTGGCTTTTACCTCGACATGAGTTATTTGGGCTCAATTATAGATTATTAATAATTGTGGGATAAAAAAACTTGGAATTAATTATATATAGTCTATTGGCCAAATGCATATTGTCCTTTGGTGTTTTCAAAATTCAACTAAAAGTTTTCCTATGTTAAAACATTAGGCAAAAACAATTCTGTATTTTTTAAAAAATATTACACTTGCTCCTCACCATTAATTGAAGTCAACGACTCCTTTCCTGCTATTAGAATCAGAAGTATTAGTACCTCTAATTTCAGTTAATTTATGAAATTAGAGTACTTAATTACTGACTGTTTTTTTTTATACTCGTTTTGTGTAAGCCTTTTCTGTGCTGATTATGTGATTTTACTGCTTTGATGTTAATTATCTTTTATGGGTGATGTAGTAGGAAATGTTTTCCCCTTTTTTGTTTGGATACCTCCTGGTCTTGTCACTTCATGCTGTGCTAATGTAGTTGTAGCCAACAATTATTTTGCAGGTGTAATGAACTCGTTTTACAGGTGGTGTGCGATTCATGATGTCGTGGGATACCAAGAACTTTTTGACTCGCCACAAATTTTATGTTCCACCTATTGTACTTTTTGCCGTAAGGGAGTTGTATCATTGTTTATACTTTTGACTATATTGTAAGGGAGTAGTACTCCTTATTTATGGTTTTCCTAAAAATTCTAGGGAGGTAGCTCTTCCCGCTGTAACTATTTGAATTTTTTATATAGTAGGATTTGGGACTCCGAAAAGCTCTCCTCACCTCTAGGTGGTTAAGAAAAAAAAAAAATCAACGACGTTAATTTTTTTTTGGTCAAAGATCGTTACACCTTAATTTATTATATTTTTTTTCATGATTGTTCGATCTTTTTTTGATTGCATAATAACTATATGATTTAATCAATTCATCTCAATTTTTAGATCTTAAATTATTAAGGATCAATATATAATCAATTTTAATAAACATATTTATAATTATAAAATATAAAATATAAATTATTATTTAAAAAAAAAATAATAAAATTGACCCCCCTCCCCGCCCACAAGAATCCCCTTGCGCCACTTGCTGCGCCCCCAACCTGGGCGAACGCGACTCAGCAAGTCCCCTAGAGTAGATCTGGGCGACGACGATCGTCCATGGGCAACCGCAACGTGGCGATTGCCCATGGAGCTTCAGGCGACAACAATGCCAATTTTTTTTAGAGTTTATAAATGAAAAATATTGTTTAAGGAAAGCAAAATTTTAAAATGATTAAAAAAATTAATTTTTTAAAATTTTAAACAATGAAAAAGTATTAAAATTGTCATTGTAAATACATGTACCAGTAATTTAATATAAATATTATCTATAGTAAAAAATTTACTAAAATATATTTAAATTAAATATTAATTTAAATTGGTTAATAAAATATTATTATGTGATGCGTACTAGAAATTTGGCCACACCACTGAAGGATCTTCAAGAAAGTCCTAAGAATATCAGAGGACTAGCCCTTCGAAACAGAAGTTAGCACTCCGATGCTTAAGTCATTAGTGGTTTATGAAGAAATAAAAAAAATTTAAAAAATAAAGTGAGAATAATGGTGAAATATGATTAATAACAATGAATATTCGTGTGGAGCGCCAATTATAAGACAACTTAAAAACCTAGAGAGAACAACGTAAGAAAGCAAGAGTTTGAAAATAAAATGATGTTACAAAATGGCTGTACAAGGGCCTTTTTATAGGCTTGTACAGAGCTGGATTGGGGGTCAATTACTGAGTTTCATACTTCATTAGAAAGCCTTTTAGGTTGGTTGTTATCCAAAACAAACCGTTGATGATATGTGTAAAAATGGTCATAATTTAGATTGCAAAATAAAATTTACCCTTATAATTATTTTTCACCAAGTTTTTTATCAAAAAAACATCACATGCAATGCACATGTGGTATTTAAGCATTATGTGATGTGGTATTTTTTTTTTACATATGTACAACATGTGATGTTTTTCCCAAAACAAAATTAGCAAAAAAAGAGTCTTATGTGGTAAAGTGCAAATTTCGCAAAGTTGAGATGGTAAGGTCACAAAAAAAAAAAATTAGATGCCAAAGTGTAAAAATTGGCATAGTTCAAATGTCACAGTGTAATTTACCCCTAAATTAATATTGAGCTTACTAAACGGATTTCAAAAAATAATTTTCTCTTTTTATTGCATTTTTAAACATCTTACTTACAATGAGATTATAATTTTAATAAACCTAAATTAGGTGTAGTTAATACGAAGAGATCATGTTATCCCCCCATGACCACAATTATGACGTAAACCTCAATTTATGAAAAAAAGGTACGTCCAATGCAACAATGCAATATTGCTCAAATCCTACAACTTCTTTCTTTTTACTACGATGACTTGGCTTTGATGCATAACGTGAAATCTTCTATTGCAAATTCAAGAAAAGGAACCTGGATAGGCCTAATTATTTTTTTATTATAAAAAATATGAAAAAATATTTTTTAAATAGGTTAACATATTTATGTCAAGTCGTTGTTGTGACACAAAAAATACTATTTTTTAAATAAAAGGGCGAGTTGTGGATGTGTCCACGACTTGAAATCGTGGACACGATCCACGATAAGAGATGTCCTCTATAAAAAAAATTCAAAGGGTTTCTTGAAACACTATGGTCAGCCTTTTTTTAGAAATATATATATTATATATTAAATATAATAATATTAAAATATTATATATAGATATATTATAAAATTTAAATCTTTTTTAATTATAATTAGCTTAAAAGAATTTCATAAATATTTTAATAAAAATATAAATATCATTTTATGATTTGCAACCTCTAGCACTGATATATTGATGTAAGTTCGTTATCGTTATTATATTGATGTATTGATTATATTATTAGCAACAATTGATTGTAATTTTTTTATTTATTAAATTTTTAACATTGATTATAATTATAAATAAATAAATTTATAATTAAATAATTATAAAATATAATATTTAAAAAGAAAAAATAAATACATTAATATAACAACAATAATTAATTACATCAATGTATTAATGCACTGTCACATCATAAATAATATTTATATTGTTTATATTATTTATAATATTTTTGCCTAGTCTTCCTCGCTTATTCTTGTTCCTCCCTGTTCTCTCTTATCTTCTTCTCCGAAGTCCCAAATTTTCAACCCAACAACACTAAGAGCCAAAACATCCAATCCCATAAAATTAAAATCCACCCTCTCTCTCTCAAACCCTAAAATTTTAAAAATATCACAATAAGATGATGAAATTAGAATACCAAATCCAAAGGTTAGTATTGTTTTCTTTTATTTCATTGTTTAGTTAATATATATTCAAATTTCTTACATATTTGATGCGTGCAAAAAACGCATGGGTCCAATGAATTTGGATAATTGTTCAAGACTTGAGCCGAAGTGAATGCAAATCTTGAAGGAGGGACCTGCAAAAAAAGAGTTAGAACTCCGATGCCCAAGTTAGTATGAATTTCAGATGAATTAAAGTGAAAAAGTAAGTGAGTGATGGAAAATTGTGATATAGTGAATAAGATTGATGAAAAGTGTAAGAGCACTTGATAATATGCTTAGAACGAGCTTAAGATATAGTTTAGAGAGAGAGAGGGACGTGAGAGAGGTGTGAAGGGTGTCTTTTTCAGAGTATCCGGGTGTGTGAGGAAAAGTGTCAGAGAGTGTGTCCTCGGCCTGGAGGACCAATGCTGTATTTATAGAGGTAGTACCCTCATCTGCTGGGGGTCTATTTCCCTTCCGTGATTCTTGGGGAAGTTGGTTGGGATAATTGGGATAAGGGATAAGTCTTCCTTATCCATAGCTAGGAGTAGGGGTCTTTCTTCAATCCAGATAGTCCTAGCCGCCAGGGTGTCCTAATTGCCAGGGGGTCCTTCCTTACTTATTTTGTCATTTTAGGGCTGACGTGGTTTGAGGAGGTTGTTGATACTTGGGTTGATGAGGTGCTACGTGCGAGAGTGGGTTGCCACATGTATAGACCATTTTGGCTGAATATTTTGGTGGACCTTGATAATAGTCCGAGTCGGGGATGTCCCAAGCCTCGAGTTTGGGGATGTCCTGGGTCTAGAGTCCGGGAATGTCCCAGGTCTCCTTTCCTCTTCGTGGACTTCTTGGGTTACTTGGGCTGTCTGGGCCTACCTAGTTAAATTATGGACTAGGCAATCCTTGGTCTCCTCGGATTGTTATGGGCGTTGGATTTCTTTCTTCTTTTGGGGCCACTTGGGCCTCTTTGGGCTAATTTATTTTCATGTACATCAGTAGCCCCCACTCTAATAAACGAAAATTTCGATGTGCAGTTTGATGAGGAAATTCCTGCAAAGAATGTTATTAGCATAAGCATGCTTAGAAAAAGAAGACTTACTTCGTGCTTATAAGGAGCAGGGTTTTTTATGAAGGTATCGCCATAGAGGAGGGCTTAAGAGGTGCTTTTTAGGCCTACTCCGATGTAGGATTTTATTTTTCTACAAGAAAATGTTAAATAATAAAACATGTATTTATTACAAATAGGCCTTGCATGGAGAAAAATTATTGTGCCTCCTTGGAGGAGGGTTTATTTTAGGGATGCATCCTTAGAACAGGACTTAGGAACCTCTCCAGAAGAAGAATAAGGTGTACGTCGGAAGCAGGGCTTAGATGCCACTACGGAGGAGGAGGTGCCTGCACGAGACAGAGCTTACAAGTCTGCTAAAGAAAGACCTAGGTACCTGCCAGAAGGAGGGCTAGGGTGCCTCCACGAAGGAGAGCCTTTGTGCCTTTGTGGAAGACAATAATTTATATGAGAGGGTGCCTGCCTGGGCAGGGCTTCAATGTGAGAGGTTTGAGAAGGATATCTCCTTCGTAACATTCATACAAGAAGGCACATATTAGCGAATTCAACGTGGTAAAATAAACTTTCAAGATTATTAGAGATAAAAATATTATAGATATTCCTTGAGGAAAGCTTGTATGTAAAGATTTATCTATAGAGGGGGATGTCTGCTTAAGAGCAAGATTTATTTTTTTAGGAGGTACTGAGGCGTGGAAGCTCAGTCAGCGAATCAGTGGGTCTGGGATATCTTGGGACTATTATCCCACCGGGTATCAGGGATATCCCTGACATGACCTACAGAGCCTAGGCGCTACCAGTTGTTTCCACGGTCTTCTCCTTGTTCAGTGCGTTACTAGTGTTTCTATTATTACTCACGTCTTTAACTCTGTGTTCCCACAGACGACGCCAATTGATGCGTGCAAAAAACATACAGGTCCAATGGATTTGGACAATTGTTCAAGACTTAGGCCGAAGTGAATGCAAATTTTGAAGGAGGAACTTGTAAAAAAAGAGTTAGCACTCTGACGCCCAAGTTAGTATGGATTTGAGATGAATTAAAGTGAAAAAGTAAGTGAATGTGATGGAAAATTGTGATAGTGAATAAAATTGATGAAAAATGTAAGAACACTTGATAATATGCTTAGAACGAGCTTAAGATATAGTTTAGAGAGTGAGAGGGGTGTGAGAGAGGTGCGAAGGGTATCTTTTTCAGAGTACTCGGGTATGTGAGGAAAAATGTCAGAGAGTGTGTCCTCGGCTTGGAGGACCAAGGCTGTATGTATAGAGGGAGTGCTCTCGTCTATTGGGGGTCTATCCCCCTTTTGAGATTTTTGGGGAAGTTGATTGGGATTGTTGGGATAAGGGATAAGTCGTCCTTATCCGTAGCTAGGAGTATGAGTCTTTCTTTAGTCCAGGGAGTCCTAGCCGCTAAGCAGTCCTAATTGCCAGGGAGTCATTTCTTACTTGCTTTGTCATTCTAGGGCTGACGTGGTCCGAGGTGGTTGCTGACACCTGGGTTGATGAGGTGCCACGTGGGAGAGTGGGCTACCATGTGTATAAGCCTTTTGGGTCGAATGTTTTGATGGACCTTGATCATAGTCCGAGTCGGGGGATGTACTAGGTCTAGAGTTTGGGGATGTCCTAGGTTTTCTTTCCTCTTCCCAGACTTCTTGGGTTACTTGGGCTGATTGGGCTGTCTGGGCCTGCCTAGTTAGACTGTGGACTAGGCAATCCTTGGCCTCCTCAGATTGTTATGGGTGTTCGATTTCGTTTTTCTTTTTGGGCCGCTTGGGCTTTTTTTGGCTAATTTATTTTCGTGTACATCAGTATTGTATATTAAAAAATTATGTACATTCAAGAAAAATAAATGATGAAAATTTAAATTTAGATTCAAAGAAATAAAATAAATAAATAAAAAAACAAAAACAAAGGCTTTTAACAACCTCTGTTTTTAGTAAAAAAAACAACAAAACAGAAGCTGTTCCACGCAGAAGCTAAAACAGCTTAAAAAAAATAGCAAAATGTCGGGTACCCAACAAAGATCGTGCTGGGATTGGGTAGCTATTTTAGCTAGCCGAAAGTTTGGTACCTGGCCCGAACTACCCAAACTTCCAAAATCTGACCCGATGTCTACCCCTACTCACAGATAGTGCTTTGAAATACATAGATACCGAACTTGCGCTTCTTAGTTTGTAGATGCCGGTTACCCTCCATTAAATGTTCCCACTAATTTCCTCGATATTCATGCGGGTCTTGCGGAGGCGCCTGAGCCTGAGCCTGATGAGAAAATACCTCGCAAGCTATCAAAGAACCTACTTCATGTCCCTCGAGAAGGTGAGGATCTAGTAGATCCAGAGGACCCTATGGTGGAGGATGTTGTTCCTTTTGAAAGCAGTCCCCCTGTTGATGATGACACTCCCCCTGCTCCATCTGGCAAGTAAATTTGTTTTCTACTATGAAAATATCATTCCTCCTGCGTGAGGCTTTCTGAAAAATACACGCTTGTGGGCCTGGGATAACTACTTTTGTTACTTTCTAAAGTCTATCTTCTTCCCTCTTTGTTTCTTGGATTATGTAGATTTATATTTCAGTCCATGATTTCTATATGTTTGGTTTTCATGATTATGTGAGTGAAGTTCTGCAATGACTTAAGATAACTAAAAGAGAGTAGATAGGTTCCTCTATCCTCTAGCATACATGTGGCCTCATTTGAGGGCTCTCTTTGAGCACCACTCGGCCGCTCACCCACGAAATTGGCCTCTAAAATCAGTCAAAGAACCCTCCAAAATTGTCGTCCTTGACTTAGCCAAGGTCCAACCAAGGCTTTGGGCTTGTATTTAATAGATCGAACTCAATAAAGTCAACCCCACGTCTCATGGACTTAAATTAAATCTAATTTAAATATAAGCCCAACATTAAACTCCTGATCTTTTAATCTCCTAGCTCATTCTCTCTCTTTCAATTTATAAATTTAATTTATGGACCAAGCCCAATAATATTAATTCAATTAATTTTAATAGCTAACTTGAAATTCTAATTAATTCAATTAATTAAATTTCAAGTCATCCATCTAATGGATTGGTCTAAATAAATGATCCAATCATTTATTTTCTCTAAAGATTAATTTAATCTAATTAAATTAATCTGAATCTTCTAAAATTATTTCAAAATTAATTACATCCTATTATATTACATCCCTATAAGTGTAGGGTGTGAGTCCATCCTCAGCGAGACTTGAGTGTGTGTGACCAACACAATTAATTAAATTTAGTTTAATTAATTATTTTTTATTATCCTATAATCAAAAATAGCCTGTTACCATTGGTAGCCGTATAGGAACAGTGTATGGCACTAGACTAGGTGAATAGTGGAGTGAACATTTAGGCTCCGAATCCATACGAGTAGGGTCCTATTTTCAACCGTCTCTCGACCTTAGTCTCGGGCATGAAATTGGGCGTCGGTTCTCATCTTTGACTAGGCAACTATGCTTAATACTCGAGACACGATTACTCTATTAATCTGATCTAGAAAACCTATCCTTGATCAACCACTCGCTTTGGCCAAAGACTTTTAGAGCCTAAACTATCTCAGAGCGAATAGGAGAACTCTTCGTCATATACTGACAGGGGACAAATCCTCTCTTGGAATCCTCGATACATACTCCGACTGCACTGGATAAAGCTTATGATGACCATGCCTCACGACACAGCCATCGCTCACCATATCTAAGATTCAGTCTTTGTATGTACGTGACTGTCATGATTCCTCAAGTTCGATGAGTAATCTTGTACTACAAAAATCAAGAATTCCAATCATACCGACCAAGCCTTAAGAAGCTTTCATACGACGACTTCCTCGAGTTAGTTCAGTCAGTCGACTACCTTGCCAATTAACCCACTAAAACTGCATAGACAACTTACATCTCCTGCCTATGAAACACAGGTACAATGCTTAGTGCAAGTCTCTATAGGATCCTCGATACTTAGTCTCGAGGTCTTCGACTTGTAACGTTTCAGACCGACCCTCAAGAGTTGCTTTCATGACTGTCAAACCTGAGCGCAACCCAACTCCATGAGTTTAATCTTTCGGTCTGTGGGCACATCGTTGTGACATTGAAAACCCGTTCAGTATCAGCGATAAACACAACGAAAACACATCGTCATCTTGATAAATCCTCACCGTATTCATCATTCTAATATTATTTGATAAAGATTGGCAAATAGAAAACAACCAATCCAATTAGCTTTTGGTCACCCATTCCAACAATCTCCCACTTGACCATTAAGCCAATTACCCATATCACTTAGAACCTTCTGAGCATGAGCAATCTACAATACCAGCTCTATTTTGTAGGTCTACTTTATTTTTTGTTGGATGTACACAGTCTAACCATGTATTCCCTTCACCATTGGTACCTGCAATATGTTGTTATCTAAGAATTTTTATTGATTGATAGGATGTGTTTTATCACTTAAATGCATGCTTAATTCAAGTGTTTTAAGAATGAATTTATTGCATTGATAATTGAATTATGCATATTTCAGGTAAAGGATTGTCATTAACCCCATTTGAAGAAAAAAGAGCCAAAAAAGCCTAAAAATGAAGCCAATAAGTGATTAAGGAAAAGATGAGATGAAAACTGACTTGAACATCTAATAGGGCGTGAGCACGCCCTATTCATGGGCAAAGTTGAGAAGGAAACAGACTTGAGCATCCGATAGGGCGTGATCACGCCCTATCAATACTCGAGTCTGTTTACATGAAAACAGACAATTTGGAAAGATTTGTTGCTGCGATATATTTTCTTTTCCAGACGGCAAGTTGGAAGGCAAGAGAGACACGTTTTGGGTGCTATAAAAGTGTTGTGAAGGCTGAAGATTAGGGGGAATTCCATATTTATTACTCTGTTAGTTTAGTTCATCTTCTTTTCTTCTTAGTTTATGTGTTTAGGATTTTCTACACACATGTTGTGTAGCTAATTCTCTTTCCTGATTCAAGGGAGACGTTGAACCCAATTGTTATGTTTTGAGATCTTGGTTTTTATCTAATTTCACTGAGTATTTCTTGTCTTGATTTATACTTATGGAATGATTATTATTGATAGATCTGACAATTCGATTCGATATTAATTGTTCTTGTCCATGAGTTCAATATCCGTAATTATCATGAATGAGTGGTACAAGTAACAAACAAATTAATTATGTGCTTTGCATGATTTATTTGTAGGGACAAGAAAAACTAGGTTAGATGATTGCAGCTATCTCAATTATTTGATCTAGGTTCAACTGTTTACATTGATGCACATGCTAATATTGAATTGATATGGAACACTATCGTGCCCAGTTGTGAGATAATAAGTTTTAGCTTAGATGCTTAAGTCAAGTCAATTACAATAGGAAAACAGGAATTTATTATGGCTATCCTAATAAAATTTCAAACTTGAATGCTTGATTATGAAATTATTCTTATGCGATCAATGATGAACATAATGATTGGGTGACACATTCCCTTGGATCGAAATTCTTACCTCTTGATTTCTTTCAATAATTTATCTTTGCTTTTTATTCTATTTCTATTAATTAGTAATAATTCTCAATCCAAACCCCCCACTCGGTTACTCAACTGAGACTGAGAAATTAATTCATAGTTCCCTAGGGATTCGACCTGGTTCCACTACTGCTACAATTTTTGAATCAGTAATTAATTTTGACGGCTTCAACAACAGGTCAAAATTTTGGCGCAGTTGCCGGGAGCTACTTTAGTTTCTTAGTTTCGTTGCTCTTTTTCTTTCCTTGCTAATCTCTTTTTGTTTGCAAGGAATATTCGTGTAATACTTGATATAGTTTAACTGTTGGTGGTGAATTTTTTGAGGAAATTGAAGAAAGTATGACAGAAAGAGAATGGATTTCCACGATGGACGAGAATTATAGATAATATGGATTTCCATCATATTGGGGAGTAAATGCAAAAAGAGAATTTCCATCATATGATTCCTACTTTAAGTCTTATAATCCAGGATGACAAAATCATTTCAACTACTGGGATCAAGAGGAGCAACTGAGATACCAACCACCTCCATCCCCTATGCAAGTTGCACCGCAAACGCCAAATTCAGGTATGAGTTTAGAGGACATTGTTAAATCCTTGCTCTCACTACTCTTCAATTTCAACAGGATACAATGGCAGGGTTGCAAGAAACAAGGGTCGAGTTGCAAGAGACAGGGGCGTGCTTACAACTCTTAGAAAATCAAATCTCTCAATTAGCCACATCAATTAGCAAATTAGAAGCTCAAGCATCCCAACAAACTGAAGTAAATCCAGAGAACACGAGTGCGATGACACCTCATAGTAGGAAGGAGCTACACATGATTGAACAAGCACCGATGGAAGCCAAAGAAGACGAGAAGACTCTTGAATACACTGAAGTACAAAATAAAAAGGTAGAGTCTAATCAAATTTCACCTCCTTCGTCTAACACTTGTGCTCTTCTCTTCCCTTGCAGTATACCCAAATCAAAGGAGGATGAGAAGGAAATTACCTTAAACAAGGTAAAAATCAACATCACACTACTGGACCTAAAAGCCTTGCCCTACCACCTCCAATATCTCTATGTAGGTGTAAGCGAAACATTATCCCACATAATTTTTCAAGGAGAAGTCAAAGAGCAAAATGTACTGAAATTGGATGGAAGAGAAGTCTTGAGAAACTATAAGGAGAAAACAAGGAGGTTCTGCCATTTTGTGATTTTAAAAAAGTTGTTTGAGGTTGGAAAAAGGTGTTATTCTATAAAGTTCGCTTAAAGCTCTTCTCAGGTAAGTTGAGCTCTTCTTGGCTTGGATGTTTGAAGTTGTTAATGTTTTCCTCATGGTGTAGCAAGGATAAAAAGTTTAGCCATGAGGCAAATTTTCAAAGTGAAGGGCCATCGATCAAAACCATTTCTTGGAGGTGACGAAGTCACAACCATCAGTAACAAAGCATTGGCATCACTCCAACAGTTGACACATTGAAACCAAAGCACTCCGTCGAGCATAACGACGTTAAAAAATTGCGCTTGTCGAAGCCGTCAAAATTTTGACCGTTGTCGAAGCCGTCAAAATTAATTACTGATTCAAAAACTGTAGCAGTAGTGGAACCAGGTCGAATCCCTAGGGAACTACGAATAAATTTCTCAGTCTCAGTTGAGTAACCGAGTGGGGGGTTTGAATTGAGAATTATTACTAATTAATAGAAATAGAATAAAAAACAAAGATAAATTATTGAAAGAAATCAAGAGGTAAGAATTTCGATCTAAGGGAATGTGTCACCCAATCATTATGTTCATCATTGATCGCATAAGAATAATTTCACAATCAAGCATTCACATTTGAAATATATTAGGATAGCCATAATAAATTCCTGTTTTTCTATTGTAATGACTTGACTCAAGCATCTAAGCCAAAACTTATTATCTCACGATTGGGCACGATAGCGTTCCATATCAATTCAATAATAGTATGTGCATCAATGAAAACAGTTGAACCTAGATCAAATAATTGAGATAACTACAATCATCTAACCTAGTTCTCTTGTCCCTACAAATAAATCATGCAAAGCACATAATTAATCTGTTTGCTACTTGTACCACTCATTCATGACAATTACGGATCACTGAACTCATGGATAGCAATAGAACAATTAATATTGAATCGAATTGTCAGATCCATCAATAATAATCATTCCATAAGAAAAAAATCAAGACAAGAAATACTTGGTAAAATTAGATAAAAACCAAGATCTCAAAACATAACAATTGGGTTCAACGTCTCCCTTGAATCAGAAAAGAGAATTAGCTACACAACATGTGTGTAGAAAATCCTAGAAAACATAAACTAAAAAGGAGAAGAAGAAGAAGAGAGATGTCCTAAATTAAGAGAGCAATAAAATATGGAATTGCATCATAATCTTCAGCCTTCACAACACTTTATAGCACCAAAAATGTTTCCCTCTTGCCTTCCAACTTGCCGTTTGGAAAAGAAAATAAATCACAGCAACAAATCTTTCTAAATTGCCTATTTTCATGTAAATAGACCCGAGCATTGGAAAGGGCGTGATCACGCCCTATCGGATGCTCAACTCTGTTTCCTTCTCAGCTCTGCCCATTGAATAGGGCATGATCACGCACTATCGAGTGTTCAAGTCTGTTTTTGTTCTTCCTTTCTCTTGATCACTTTTTGAGTTCCATTGCACCATTTTTTCTCTATTTCCATCAAAGCTTGTCATAACAACTTATACGTTCAAAAGATGGATAATTCAGAGATCTGTGCAATAAAATCCTTCCAAAATACTCAAAATAGACATGCATAGGAGCGTTACATTGTGTTTTATCATTGATCTTGTGATGAGATCTCGGGACCTTAAGGTTTTTGCCCTAACTTTTTCATTTGCCTCTAAGGCTACAACTAGCTCGGCCTATTAGGCACCACATCCATCCAATGGATGTTGTTTTTCGATCCAAACCACTTTCTAAGACCGACTCATTAAAGTCATTCCACATTCGACTTTTAAGATGGGGCATCTGAATGAAATCCTTCCAAGCTACCATGCCTACCATCAAGTTCAAAACGTGACTATACTTGAGGACTTATCCATTATTCACATGAGTCTGAAGCTAGTATCACTTTAGCCTTCCAGAATCAACTCTCCAGAAAACGTGTGTCAAAAACACTTCTTTAGTCCTTATTCAAGTATTATCGGTGTATTGCGTCAAAGACTACTCTCGACAACTGTCTATTGGCATATCGGTGTATTCTCAATATATGTTGTGTCATGTCCAAAACATACACAACATCAGTTCAACACACTAAACCAACACTTTAGGGTTGTGTTCGGCACGGATGTAGGAGATGTCCAAGACATCAGAGCTTTCTCATCATTCAGACACAACTGAGTCTTGAACACTTAAGCTTCCCCATCAGTCAACCATGATGAGTTTCGAACAGCTTGAGCTTTCTCATCAGTCTCCTGCGGCTGATTCTTGAACAGCTCGACCTTAATGTAGGAATCCAATTCCTTTTATAAAGAATTTTGTGAACAACTTTATATGTGTCTTTGTATTTCCCAAATATCTTAACCTCATTCTAAATGAGAAAGACGTTTATACACTAAACACATTGAACTTCATAGTGAATCTTTAGGCTCCAAGCCATTGATTCTTAACGATGTCCCACATCGCTCCTCCTTATGTCCTTTTAGATTAAAATCTAATTCCATGGACAAATAAGAATTGGAATATGGTTAGTTAGGGATTATAGTTGAACGAATGATGCTTTTGAGAAGTTGTATGAAGACCTACTCCCACTATTCCTTGATGTGCATAGGACTGTCCCATCAACTCAAGTACTTTGTAAGACGAGAGTTTCATCATACAATGAGGGTTAATTATTTCAATGAAACACCGATCAAACAAAGTCCAACTTAGTTTGATTTCTTCCTTATCAGAGACCGATCAACTGTGGTCCTTTCAAGACACCGAGTGAGAATCATATTCTCATTTTCGATATTCAAAAACTCCCACTAAATACACATCCTCCCAATCCAATCGAAAGGTGATAAGTTTGGTTCACCACTCTGAGTCTAATTATTTGAACCTTAAACAAAATAAGATTTGTGAACCCCATAATGATCTTGTGCATTTAAATAACCTATAGATTTCACACTAGATCCAATCCAACGTGTAACTGGTAATGTCATTTTGTCCACAAAAGAGTTTTTGCGGTCTTTCTCCTTCTCTATAAAGGTTTTGAAAGTTAATAGATCCAAATCGCCTATTTCTAGTGCTCTTGAACCCATCAGTCTTTCTCTTCCTCAACTAGAAGAGATTGACCTACCGGGACTATAAGTTTCGTTCTTGATTATCATTTTATCCTTTATTGAAGAGGAGTTTAAGACACTCCCTCTTCCAATTGGCCCTTCTCTCGACAATAAATGCAAACATCATTTGGAATCCTTAACTAACAAACCCTCTTCCTCTTTCCTTTACTCCCGCCTAGCGGTATAACAGGAGCACTCGAAGTACTAGCATCAGTATAAGAAGTCTCATCTTTCTTCCTCTTCTCGCGTTCTGCAAGCTTGCCATTTGCTTTAGAGGTTGAAGTATCTCCTACTAGTACCGACCACGTAGATCTTTTAATCATTGCATCGTACTGAACTAACATATTAATCAACTCATGAAGGCTTTTCTCAAGCCTATTCATGTTATAGTTGATAATGAATTGATCAGAAAGGGGTGATAGTGATTGCAGGATCACGTCAACGTACGTTTCTTCCTACTCAAAATCAACATGGAGGTCTTTTAGCTTCTCCATTAGGGATAGCATCATAACTCCATGCTCTCGTACAGACGATCCCTCAATCATTGTCGCGTCGAAGAATACCTTCATGGTGGCATATATAATATGCTGGTTCAATACCGAATAAAGTTCTTTCATGCGGTGCATTATCGACCAGACGTCTTCATACATTTCATACTATTTTTGGATCTCGTTATTTATCTAACCCAGTACGACACTGCATACTTTTCGATTGTCCTCATGCTACTGAGTAAATTTTCGAACGTCAAACGTTCTCTAGGCAGGAACCTTTCCATCAAAGTCTGAGGTAGAGACTTATCCAGAACATAAGTCTGATTCTCGAAATTGAGGATCATCCTCAAATTTCTCAGCCAATTCGAATAGTTTGTTCCATTATATTATTAGTCTCAAGAATAATGTTAAGTGGATTCTTAGACATTTATAATAAACAAAAAATAAGCAGATTATCAGAATATTAGGTTCAAGTTAAGGACTTGGACTTCAATAATTAATCCTCTCAATATTTCTGCAAAAGCCCATCACTCTCAAATGGAGTTCTGGGAAAGCCTTTTCCTAGTGGGCTTGAGGTCCACAAGCGAAATTCTCCATGTCCCGCTGTTATGATTCACATGAAATAGCATTGTGGGAGGTATCCAATACCATTCTCGACCTACGAGATCCCCAAGATATTTTGCCTTACTGTTTTCACGTGATTCCAAGGACTCCAAGCAAATCATGTTACTTGATGTTAGACCCGACCCATCAACCAAATCATAGCGCAGTCTATCACCCCCCACAACTCGTGAGACAGAGAAATAGAAGCGTAGTCTCTTCATTCACAATAATAGTGTAGCTTTATTTCAATCCAAATGTGCCACAACTCGTGAGACCACATATGGGTAAAATCAGCTTCCTCACTACATTACTGTGGATGGATGGAATGAAAATTACATTACTTGGCGTTATACCTACTCCATCAACCGAATCATAGTATGAACTATCGGCCCCCACGACTCGTGAGACAGGGAAATAGAAGCGTATTCACTTCGTTCACAGTAATACTATAGCTTTATTTCAGTCCAAATGTACCACGACTCGTGCGACCACGTACAGATGAAATTGGCTTCCTCACTACATTACTGTGGATGGAATGCATCGAATAACAAGTCATTGTTTATTTCTATTTTAGGGGTCTAATATTTTAACTTGGTCCAACCAAGTGAGAGTTCATTAAATATGTGATAATATATCTTGCATGCATAATATATCTAACACATTAAACACATTAAATAAAATGCATAGCCCCAAAATAAAATCCTAGCACGCCCCTGTTGGATGATCACAAACCCAAATACCTATGCAACCCACTGAGCCTAGTAGATCTATGGTCAGTTTAAGGTAGGCCTATGCTATTACAAGATATTTAACCCATTGATATATTATGGGCCTTGTAATCTCTCTATATTTCTTCATCTCCCTCGTGGGCTCCGTCCTTTGGGCCTTTTCTCCATGGATCTCCGTGGGTCAACCTATGGTCTCCTCCATGGGCCTCCATCATTTGGGTTTGCCCTTTACAATTATTTAAAAATAAAATAAAAATAAAACATCTCCACCTATTCTACTCTAATTAGAATTTAAAAAAAAGAAAAAAGAACCCGATCAGCTATTGGGGGTGTACATTAATAGGGAGAAAGCAAGTGTTAAACAAAATAGGCAAAAAACGAAGACATAAGAAAAATAAGAGGCATGCAGACCCCAACCCAACAGAAAATAAAATCATCCACAAGGTCCAATGAGTTTCGTGATCATCCATGTTAATTCAATTAACAAAATAACACATTTATTTCCAAATAAGCATGCATACAAAAATATAACGCAAACCATGCTTATAAAAAATGACATCCAATATCATAATTTAATTACACATCCAATCTCAGGAATTTATATGTAAACTAATACAATTTAATATTGACATAAGTGCAATCCATATAAAAATTAATTCTTGTTTGAAAATCCATTTAAATTAATTTTAGTAATTTATTTTTAAAAAATACCAAATCTCAACCACAAATTAAATTCATCAAAATTAACCAATTCAAAACAATATGCAGAAAAATCAAGAAAAATAAAAAAAAATAAAATTCTAAAAAAACAGAAAAAACTAGTCCAGACGACCGGTAGCAAGCGTGCATGCCCCAGCGCCCATGGCCGTGCGCGCGCGCGCTTGCCAGCCGGTCAACAGGCAACAATGGTCTGCTGCATTTTTTAATTTTCTGAAACTTTTTTTTTCTACAATTTTTGAAACAACAAGAAAAAAAATTACTCCAAATTTTAAAAAAATTTCATGCCCAAAATTAAATACATAATTAAAACATATTAACCCTAGATCTAGATATACAATTAAAATAAAAAACTATGATTCCAAAAGTCGATTTAAAATATGTAAATATGCTGAAACATGCAATACACGCTAGATTCTAGGCCTATACACCGACCGAACTCTGACACCACATGAAAGGAGCGGATCAGCCCGAGAAGCGCCATGGAAGCGTGAAAAATAAAAAAATGATAAATCTAAAGCAAATTAATCCCTACCAAGGGGTGTACTCTTGATCTTTTTTCGGGCGTTTGGTGTATAAAATAACTACAAACAGACCATAGAATAATACGAGAAAACACAAGAAGAAAAAAATTATAAATAATTGTGTACCTTCGTCGTTTTTCTCGTAAGGCTACAAGCATTTTCTCCTCTCTAGTTTCATTTCTAGATCCGTCCACGACAAAATCTCGATCTAGAGTTCCTCCAAAAACTAACACACCACCACTAATAGATGTGGAGATTTCTTACTAGAAAAATCTCCACGGAATAGATGGAGATCAAAACAATACTATGAATTAACGTGTTTTTATCTCTCTTTCGTTTTTTTTAGATCTCTAAGACCAAGAGAAAACTTGAAGATGACATACATATGGGGGAGAGCGGGGCATGAAATTTTGGAGTTTGGAGAGGTTAGATGTAAGTATATTTATGACCTAGTCATGCATATACAAAGAGTCTCAACCTAGTTAGGCTCCAAAACATCATCCTAACCCTACCAACCCCCTCACCCACGAAATTGACTTCTAAAATCAGATAAATAACCCTCCAAATTTGTTCTCCCTGACTTAGCCAAGGTCCAACCAAGACCTTAGTTTGCATTTAATGGACCACACTCAATAAAGTCAAGCCCACATCTCATGGACTTAAATTAATTATAAGCTCAATATTAAACTCCTTATCTTTTAATCTAAATAAAGGATCTAAGCTCATGCCCTCTCTTTCAATTTATAAATCTAATTTATAATTGAACCAAGCCCAATAAAGTTAATCCAATTAATTTTAATAGCTAACTTGAAATTCTAATTAATTCAATTAATTAAATTTCAATTCATCCATCCAATGAATTGGTCTAAATAAATTAGCCAGTAATTATTTTCTCCAAAGATTAATTTATCATATTAAATTAATGCAACTCTTCTAGAATTAATTCTAAATTAATTCCATCCCGTTATAGTGGAAGAGTGTGACTCTTTAGGTCAACCCTCTGCTACACTTGGGTGTGTGTAACCAATATAATTAATTAAATCTAATTTATTTTATTATTTGTAATTATTCCTCAACCAGAAATAGCCCGTTACAATGGGTGGTTGTTTAGCAACAGTTGATGACACTAGAAACTAGGTGAAAAATAGTAGCGTGAACACTTGATGACACTATCAACCATCTCCCGGCCTTAGCTAGGGCATAAAATTGGGCATCGTTTCCCATCCTTGACTAGGCAATTATGCGTAATACTCGAGACGCGTTTACTCTACTGATCTGATCTAGAAAACCTATCCCTAATCGATCAATAACTTTGGTCAAAGACTTTTAGAGTTTAAACCATCTCAGAGCACATAGAAGAATTCTCTGTCATATACTGACAACGGATAGATCCTCTCTTAGAATTTACCGTCCTCGCTACATACTCCGACTATATTGGATAAGGCTTATGGTGATCATGCCTCACGACACAACCACCACTCGTCATATCCAAGATACAGTCTTTATATGCATGTGACTGTCATTAATCCTCATGTTCGAGGACTAATCTCGTACTATCGGAATCGAAAATCCCAATCATACCGACCAAGCTTTAAGAGGCTTCCATACAATGATTCCCTTGAGTTAGTTCAGTCAGTCGACTATCTTGCCAACTAACCCACTAAAATTGCACAGACAACGTACTTCTCCTGCCCAAGAAATATGACTACAGTATTTAGTGCAGGTCTCTGTAGCACCCTCGATGCCTAGTCTCGAGGTTCTCGACTTGGAACATTTTAGACTGACCCTCAAGAGTTGGTTTCATGACTGCCAAACCTATGCGCAACCCAATTCCACGGGTTTAACCTTTCGGTCTGTGGGCATTTTGTTGTAATATTAAAATTCCGTTCAATTTCAGTTGTAAGCACAATAAAAATACGTCGCCATCTTGATGAATCCTTACCGTATTCATCATTAATATTATCATGATAAAGATTGACGAATGGAAAACAGTCAATCTAATTGACTTTTGGTTACCCATTCCAATAGATTTTTCTTGCTAGCACGAGATAATCATATCCATATAGTGTGGATGCCTTTAGAGGGTCTCAACATCGAGATCTTGGATCGAGAAACAGAGGAATCAATGCAAGAAGCCGATCAAAGAAAACTACGAGGTGAGGTACTTATTTTAATATATGTTCATCTTATTTTTACCATTGAAATCTTGGCTTATTTCTTTTTTGTATATCGAACGTCCGAGAAAAGATCAAGGGTACACCCTTTTATCGGGATTATATATGTTTTAATTATTTTATTTTTAATTTTTTGCACTTCCACCCCGCTTCCTAAGTTGATCCACTTCCTTTAGACTAAGAGACAACTAAGGGAAATACTGTACCTTTATGGTTTTCAGGAGCCTAAATATTCATGTCAATATTCACTTAGCTGGTGCCATAAACAGTTATTAGATGGCCACCAATAATGACGGGTGCTTCTAGATTAATAGTTAATAAAAGATAATTACTTTAATTTAAATTAATTAATTATGCTAGACACAAACATAAGCTTAGTTGAGGGTGAACCTAAAGTGTCACACACAGATCACCTCAGAAGCAGTGGAGTCAATTTGAAATTAATTTCAGAAGAAATAAATTAATTTAAATAGCTTAATTAATTTTAGATAATAACTAATTGTATTATTTAATGAGATAATCCATTTGATAGATGCCATAATATTTGATTAATTAGATTAATTAAATGTAGGCTTTTTAAAATTATTAATTCGATTAATTTAATCAGATTGGGTTCAATTAATTAATTAATGGAGACGTGCTATATTATTAATTGGATTAATTATAAGGTCCAATAGACCTTATTGAATTTGAATTGATTCAATAGTTGAATTAATCAAGTTCTGTCCGTATAAGTGGAAGCTCAAAATCTATCATCCTTGAACTTGGTTAAGAAAGAGCGGTAGGTACATCCTTGGGGTGAATGTGGCCAAAAATATGCTCCAAGAGAGCATCCATTTTCAGCTACCTCGTTGTTTTCGGAAGTTAATGCTTGATCAAGCTTGATTAAGGTGATTGATTGGCACGGCAAAGGCAAATTTGACTTATGTGCTTACCTAGCCCACGTGTGTGTAATTCATATTTTGAAAATATGAAAGTACACACAACCGATCAATATACATGATTTGAGTCATTCCCTCACTTTCTACCAGCACACCCGGTCGCCCCCTCTTCTCTCAACACTTTCCATCTCTTCTCTTATGTTATCCTGAATTTAGTTCAAGCAAGAACAACAAGGTTTCGATTTTACTAATCCATCGTGAAGATCAAAATTGATTCTGAATTTAGTTCAAGCAAGAACAACAAGGTTTTGATTTTACTAATCCATCGTGAAGATCAAAATTGATTTCTTCAACAGAGAACACCACAAAACTATCAAGCAATAGTTTGTGAATTCTACTTTTATGGCGTGTGTAGACAAGACGTTGAGAGGATCTACACTTATCCTTGCGTAAACAAGCAACAAGTTTGGAACACTGTTTGTACCGTATCAACCAACCAAAAAGATGGTAAATTCAATTTACGTTTCATTTGCATTTTTGGTTCCTTTGCCTATTTCCACTTTGCATTATATGTATGTATATATTTAGATGGTTCCTTAGTGGCGAATGCTCGGAAAAATCAAGGGGTGCCCCCTTATCCGAATTTATTGGATTTTTCTCCGCCTTCTGTTGTGTTTTTTGTTCCCGTGCACGTACTATGCCTTTCACTTAGAGTCTTCAAACAGAAGGGAATCGAATAGGTAGCATGGAGCAGGAAGGGCCCCCGTTAGGTGCATAAGCAAGTCGAGAGGTTCCATATAAATGCAAGGTTTTTCAGTGGGCTGCAAGAAATCAGGGGCAACACCTCTAGGCTGAATGAATGATCGAGGCAAGCACTATAATGCCTCGTAAACTAACTCGTGGCATGTGTTATTGGGCTCTAGACGTACACAGGGTCTGTTAGCTAAGATGAGTGGTCGTAGGTGACGTCATACTACGAGCAAATCAAGAAGCCATGCAAGAAGGCATGTTGGGCATACCATGTGGAATCAATGTGAGATGTTGACATGATGAATGGGCCTTGGACTTTTGATTAAGCCTTACTGGAGGGAGGCATGACGAAGGCGTATGCTGAGGATGCACCGATCATGCTATGGGAGTTGCGGGTGCATGAGTGGCCCGTAATGTCGAGGTAGAACGAAGATGCTTCTTAACATCGAGGAATGCATTGGAAGAATACGAGGTTGTGGTTGATCGAAAGTTGGGCATACAAGCAAAAAATACATTTTATTGCTAGAAAAGAGTTCACCCATGGCACACAGGGAGGGAAGAGAATGAGGACAGCAGCGAGGGAAGAGGATTGGGGCGGGGGAAAAGGGGGACAAATAGGGTTTTAAGGAAGAAGAAGGGGGGACAATGAGGTAACTTAACCCTCTTTTCCCAAGGGACTTGTTGGCCCAAATTATTTAACCCACCAACATAGGTGGATTGAGTTATAAAGGCTTTACATTAAACTCGGGCCCCCATAACTCAAAGCAAATAATCCATTAACCTATACTATTTATCTAATTCAACTAATCAGTAATAGTAAATACAATCAAAGTAGTCCAAATTTTATGTAGCACCCGCTATCAATACTACGGCTATATTTTCCCTAATTATTATATTTAAAATAAACCCTGTTTATATATATAAATATGCACATAATCATTATGCACACGTAATCACTATGTCACAACCAATACAATCACAACCACCATCATTATATAAACTCACATATCAAACATCATAAAGTAAAACCATTCTAGTAGTTCATTGTCCACACTTTTAATTCCCCTCTATACATCCAAAAATGTGAATTATATTTCAACTGACGAGTTAGGAGAAAATCGCATACTGGTCCGACCTGACTGAACGCGGGGTTTGGACCTAACCTTCGATAGGCTGACACCTCAAGATCTACTCCTAAAAAATATTAGCAGAGGGATGAGCTTGCAACACAATAAGCAAATAACTGGCATTATCTATAAATGTACGTCAAAGATAGTCCAGACAAAACAAGATAAGCAACATACATAAAGTATAATCAATTTAATTTCAATATAAATAAAATTTATCTAATACACAAACAACTCATAGCAAAACAACCAATTAAACTCATCCTAACCTAGTCTGCTTACCAGAAGGTGATATAGTGTTTTTCTCCACCAGCTCAACCTCACCGGTCATTACATGCGTGAATCCCCTTGACACGCCGGCTCACCAATTTCATTCCGCATCACAGCTCTTTCAATTCGCATCATAGCTCTTTTAATATATCGAATCATAAGCTCTTTTCACATTGCATCATAGCTCTTTCTTTTTCTTTTTGCCACATAGGCTATTCAACAACATCAAGGGGTATTCACACCACATTTATATTCAATTTTCACCACTCTCTCGTTTTCACATATCACCATTCTTGGAAGCAATTAGTAACGTAAAACCATATTCCAACGACACATGTTCATTAACAACACATTACTCCACAAACACAATATTTCAATGCATTTCCACATTTCACTTTCACAACATAATCACTCCAATTGAATTATTCACCACTCATACAATTTCATAGAATTCAGTTCCAGCGCGAATCACAGACCAATTACATAAAAGTATTATCACACAGAAAGAAACATATATAGATAATACTAATTATTTACTTACCTCGATCTAACGACACTCTACTAGCAAAAAGGAGTTGTCCAATTTCTACTTTATCCCCGAATTCTATAATAAGTTATATTGCATATAATCAATATTATTGAGAATAATGTAATTTCTAAATATAATTTATCGACTAATTCATGCGAATTCATTTAATAAAATCCCTTATATCTTTTATAATTAGCGTTCTTAATATCATTTCCTAAATTAAATTATGATTAAAACCCTCATTTTCCTTTGTAATAATATAATATTCCTTAAATATAATTTTTGGAATATTTCTATGAATTTTCTATTAATTTCTTATTATTATACAATTTAATTATACAACAATACATATAATTATGCTTTTGGTTAATAGGCCCGACAAAATTGAATAAATTAACTGTAGCAATAATTATATGTAGCAAATCTACTAATTTAATTAACTAACTATATTATTTTTATATCAAATGTAATATTTAATTTGACATTAATTTAAATAGATAAACTCATAAAATATTCCGATTAAATACTAAATTGAATGATATAAATTATATTTAATAAAAATACTAATCAAATAATATAGTTATACTAATTAATTAAGAATTTTCAATTATCCAACTCTTACCTAGTGCCAATTTCAGAAGAAAACATTAATAGTTCAGAAACAATATATGTGTGTGCGACTAGGTGTGAATCTATTATATTATATATAGTACCATTTATATATACATATATGTTTTGTAAGGGTGGTGGTTTGGTCCAATACAATTGTGCTAGGCAACAAGATTTGCAATTACACAGCCACGTAATTCTCAGTTTAGGGCCCATCTCTATACTTATATATATATATATATATAATATTTTTAATGATTACTCATGATTCCATAAGTATTTCAATTTATTAAATTTGTCCCCAAAACATCAGTGAATCTCCAATTCAATCACTTTATGTCTTAATATAATAATAGTTTGAATCTATAATTTATTACTAATTAATTAAATTATGTAAATATTTATCAATTAACCCACAATTATGTATTATAATTTTTGGGGCATCACATTTTATATACTAAAATGAGTATTAATATAAAAAACTTTCATGTCAAAAGTCATTGTTAATTTGATAATAAAATTAAGTCATTAACTATTTCGTGTTTTAAATAAAAAATGTGTAATTACAATTCTGTTTTTCAATTATATTTTCTTTGAAAAGTAAAACAAGATATATTTGTTTCATTTTTTTTTTAAAAGTATTCAACTTTTGGTTAAGCATATCCCCAACTTCTTTTCAAAAATATATGAGTTGTTGGGATTATTATATTATTGAATATCTTATTATTTACTTTTAATTTTAAATTGTTCATTTATTAAATACTTGTCTATTTTTTATTAAAAAAAATAGTTAGTGAATACTTTGATAATTATTTAATGTAAAAAATATTAAAATATATTGCGAACTATATAATTATTTAGACGAAAATTTTATCCAATGAATCAAATTAAGAGGATAAGTGCTAAAGCTAGAATGTTGAGGCAGTCTGTGTGACCTAAAGTTTTGTCAGTGTAGATGTAATTATTCAAAGTATACCTAATTTTCAATTATATATCTCTTAAACAAATAGAACAAAAGTGTATGTATTCAAAAAAATTGATAATAATTATTTTAATTGACGAAAAAAAATTTGTTATTTATAATTCACTTCTCAATTAATTGATACTATTAAATAAAAAAATTTAAATCCCTAAATTGAAATTTTGTATTTTATATTTACTAATTATTATATTGAATGATTTTATATTGAAATAAATTAATACTGAAGTAACATATAATAAATAAAATATTAAAATAAAAATATTTAGTTAAATTCCCTTTTTTGAATTCTTTTTTAAAAAAATTCAATAAATAAAATTTATCATTTTTTTAGGTTGATAATTATTGAAAAATTACAATCTAAAAAAATACCAATTATTAATATTAAATAAAATTAATTAATTCGAAGTCACTCGATAATTATTTTTTTCAACAGCACTTAACGTAACAAAATTCAGGATTTTATTTGAAGCTTTCTAACATTTATTCTATACTATATTTTATTTTTAAAATTTTGGATTAGTATTTACATGTTATTTATATGCTATTCATTTTAAAGTTTACTGTATTGTGATAAATAATTTTTTATATAAATATTTAAGATATTTCCTAGCAAATTTTGCGAGTTAAAATATTATTTGCCTATTTATCTTTTAGTTAGATATAAATACCAAATATTTTTCTTCCTTATAGAATTATATATTATAGTTGATTTCTTAAGTTTTCATTTAAAATTATTTTAACCCTTGATGGTAGCATCTCTAAATTTTAGTTTTTACCTTAAATTTGGAGAATGGTATACAAAACTCCATAAAGTACAAATACAGTATTAAAATTTTTATTTGTTGGCTTGTGTAGTTGTGTTTGTGGCGTGATAATGAGAGGGACAAAAAAACATATCGGGCTCGTTTGGGAAAATTGAATGACTATTAATTCTATGTTGTATTATATGATGTTTGGTTTGAGTATTGCATGTGGGATTTTTATTTGATAATATAATATGTTGTTTAGTTGAAAAGATTATAACGTATGAGTAAATGTAAAAAGATTATAAAGGGTATTCATTTTTAAATTTATATTTTTATATTGTAGCTTGTGAATAGCTTAAAAAAATCATTAAATTACTTATTGAAATACAATTGCTTAAATAAAATTAATTTTAAAATATATTTTTTTCTATATTTATATTAAATGGAAGTTGGAAACACGTATTCAATTAAGTAATTAATGATAAAAACTCAAATATTTTTTAAATGTCCAAAAAAGAAAGAAGTAATATTTTTATCATTTTTTATTATTAAATTATATAATTTAAAATATATTTTTATAATCATGCACAAGCTTCACAAATACAAAAAGAAAAAATTGCATAAAGTCACCCTGTGTTATGAAAATTCAACTAAAAATTCCCCGTATTAAAAATATAAGCAAAAAATTTCTATATCTTTTAAAACTGTGCACACTCTCCCCTTGCCATTTATTTGACTTAGCGGCGTTAATTTTTTTTTTCTGTGATTTTTCTTTATACCCTTATATATTATAAATTATTGTTATTAGGATCTTGTATATGTCATCAAAATAATAAGATCTAATCAATTTTAAATACGAACTATCCAGATTTATGTATTTTAAAAATATATTGTATATATACATATGTAAATTTATCATGAATATAATATTGTATAACATCTGCACTGACAATCAATGCTAGCGACGGGCGTCGTCGCCCACAAAGTCATTGCCTAGATCTGGGCAGCAACGTCGTGTCCAGATCTGGATGGGTGACAAAGCCCATCATCGTCCAAATTTGGGTGGGCGACAATGAACGGAGATGGGAGTGTCCAAATCACTTGTAAAAAAGTGAAAAGAGGCAGAGGTAGTGGTGAGGCGGAGCTCGTGAGGTGGAAGCAGAGGCGCTCAGCGGCGGGCGGTGGGTGCTTGAGGAAAACGATGATGCTATGCATCTTTTTCTTTCTTTTTAATTATATAAATTTAACATATGAATTAATTAATCATGTATTTTTATATTTAAAAATATATAAAATACTAAAATTTATTACTATAATTTATATAAATAATATAATTAATATAAAATTAAGAAATAATTATATTTACACACCCTCACCTATTGCCTATTTATACAAACCACCACTGCCTTTTGAAAAATTACAGAAACCACCCCTGACAGCCTTTGAAACCCAAAAATACACTTAGTTGATTAGATCAACCTTTAAAATTATTTTTTAAGGACAGAAACGCCCTTAGGGGTGTTTCTGTAATTATTAAAAATTAGGAGTGTCAAAGTAATATTTATAAAAATAAGTAATATGACCCAATATATTTTTTATTATTTGTACCAAATTTAAATTATTATATTAACTTTTTTATTGAATCTCTATATAAAATTACATCATAAAATATTCAATTATTCAATTAATATATAAATTGTCCTTTAATAAAATTATTTAAATTAGAAGATTATTATGTTCTATTTTTTCTATAACTAAGCTTTACTAAAATTAAAATTAAAAAAATTGTATTTTATATAAATCATATTTGAATTAATAAAACAAATAATTTATTTATAAAAGATATTTTAAATTATTAAATTATTTATTTTAAAATATTAAAATAATCCTAAATATTTGATATTTTCATATATAAAAATGTATATTAATTAATTTGATGTAGTGATACTTTTACATATAAATATTTCATAGATATTAATTGTTCAGTATTTATAATATTTTTGAATAAAATATAAAAAAGGTAAAGAATTAATAAAATAAAATAAAGAGGGGATAATGGCATAAGATAGGGGTAATTTTGTTCATTCAAAATGGTCAAAGGCTAAAATTAAGTCAAAATGTTATCCAACCCTCGTTTCTGGAGCGTGCAAACAACTCTCCATTTTTTTAACAGAGAGGTTTTGTTCGCAGGATTTATAATTATAGAGGGTTTTTTTAGACTATTTAATTAACACGGGTAAGTTTTTAGCAATTTTTTAATAACACAAGGGGGTATTAAGCAATTTTCTCTAACAAAAAAGGCAATGGGAGAAATTGAAAATGGGAGAAAGAAGGGGGAGAGTAGAGACGAGGAGAGAGGAAAATAGTCAAAGGTAAATTAGAAAAAAAAATTAATATTAACTTGTAAGATTACTAATACTAATTAAATGGGATTGATTCATAATACCATTTGTTGTGATTAATAAAAACTGGGTCTGGTATTAATATCGGACTCTAATAATACTAACCAAATATGATAAACATGATAAACAATTTTATCATGCCTAATCACACGAACCAAACGAGGCCATAGGGTATTACGTAGTATTGTACATGAACTAACTGTTGGAGCAAATAATATCTGTGTTGTAATAAAATGAACCCTTTCAACTAAAATATTTTTTCTCCATTAGAAATGTCTGAATGCATCCCTAAATAGTTGAAAAGTTTGTAAAATTATGATTGAAAAATAATTTTGATAACGTAATTCTAGGATTAAAATACAACCTTAGAAATGGAACATAGTCTAAATGTGTTTTGGTCTATTCATGTGTTGAAATTCTTCTTTGAAGACCACAACCCTGTTACACAACACAATCTCGATATCTAATGTTTAGCTTGAATGCATAATGTGCTCATCTGCAAAACTCGATCATGCAACAGAGCACGCCATGTTTAATTTATCTATTATAATGACAAAATAACCCCTATTGCTAAGCCATGTGCTCGTTGCATAATCATCTTTCAACCACATTTTCGTCGAATATTGGCCAGAAGGTTAATTTGAAATTAAAATTAAAATTTAGGGATGGTTGGATGCTAACATTAAAAAAAATAAATTTTGGGGATTAAAGTTATTCTAATTACAAACTTAAGGGAACAATTATAAGATATATTCAACCTTTATATATAACTAATTCTTATTTTTATTGAAAAGAGTACTTAAGTAACATGAGTACGAATATTTTTCTACAATAGGAATAAGTTCTCACTATTATATATTTGAGGATAAATTGAATAACACCCCTATGTTTTAATAAATAGCACAAAATTTTCCTATATTAATTTATAGGCGAAAAACCCTTGTATTATTTAAAAATAGCAAAAAAGCCCTTTAGTGTTAGAAACTAACAGAGAGTGTTTGACGCTCGCGTACTGTGCGTGGCTTCGTTTTTTCCTTGTGTAGGGTTACTCTGTATTTACAATTATCCATTTTGCCCCTCTATTTTGACATTTAAATATATTTTAATAAATTATATATTATAATTTAATTTAGATATATTTTAATAAATTATATTGATTTATGAAATAAACTAGTTAAATATCAAAATACCTAAAATATATATAAATTTTAAAATTTAAAATTTTAAAGTGAAAAATCACAATACAAAAATTAATATACTAAAATTCACTTTTTAAATTTATAATATATTATTTATTAATTATATAAATATAAAAATATTATTAACTAAGTTAATTATTATTTAGTTTAAATATATTTAATAAATATATATATTCATAGAATATATAATTAAAACATCGAACACCAAAAAATTATATCAAAATTTTGAAAACTTTATAATTTAATATAAAATATTAAAACTAAAATAATCATTATAAGTATTTTAATAAATTTGTATTATTTTTAAACTTTGAATTATATATTTATTTTCAAAATTAAAAATAATATTATTTTTGTCCGTTCGATTATTTTCGCCGACTCGCTTCCCCCTTGCTGCCGGCCACCACCAATGGCCATCACATATTGGGCGACGGTGGTCGCTGATTGCCCATCCACCTGGATCTGTGCGGTTGTCTCCCAAATTAGGGGCACATTGCCCCGAAACTAGGCGATAGCGATCGTCCAAATGAGTGGTGCCGGAAAATTGAGAGTTGATGTCGCGTCACCCCCTTTTTAAGGAGCAACCATCGCGATCTCCTTATGAAGTGGTCACCCACTTCGGCGGGGATGATGTCGTTGTTGCCCTTTTTGTGTTGGGCCGCCTCTGTGTATAATATATTAGTCGTCGTTGCACGCGCTTCTCGCGAGCATATAAAAAAAATTATGATATAAGATGAAAAGAAAAAAATCATGATAAGGAAGAAAAATAAAAAGTCATGCAATAAAGAAATGTGCGGTGAGATGATCGAGAAATAATATTTTATGATTGAAAGTTTATTAAAAATATAAAAATGTATTAAAAACAAACAAACATGAAGTTAAGAGAAAACATGGAGTGGGTGAGAGAATTTTTTTTTTTAAAATTGTGAGATTATTTAAAAATTTTGAAATTACTATTTTGACCAAATTTGTTTTGAAGAAAAGAAATTAATTTGAGGGTAAAATAGGACAATCTAAAGTTGGTACGCTCAAAGAGTTTTCTTTTATAATAGTATAGATATTGTTTTATATATGTATAATTGTATATATATATATATATATATTAATAAAATATATAGTTTTAAGTTATTTGAACTCCGAATGGTTCATTTTTTAATATTGAAAATCAACGGCCATCATAACAAGGGTATAATGGACAATACAGCAAAAAATTAACATCGTTAACTTTAATTAACGGAAAGGGAGAGTCTGCATAATTTTTAAAAATATGGGAGGGTTTTTGCTTATTTTTTAATATAGGGGTTTTTCAGCTAAATTTTTAAAACACGGGGAAGTTTTATGCAACTTATCCTATATTTTATCATAAGTTGCACATATTAGTATTACTTTACCTCGAAAATATTATGGTCAAAAATTACGTGAAAGTACAATTTTAAAAAAATAATTGTCTAATATTAGTACTAAAATAAAATCAATTAGTTATAAGGTATTCATATTAATTTTTCAAAAGCACCTCTAGTTAATAAGATTAATAAGTTTTACTTACAATTTTATGATATTTATTTTTTAACTTATTATTTTTACTATTATTTGAAATTTAGATTAATATTTTATATATTGTTCAAACACTATTTTATTTTAAATTTTAATGTACCCTAGTAAAATAAATCACTTTTAAAGTATTTAAAAGTCTCTTCTAATAAATTAATCGCGTAGAAATATTATTTTTTCATTTATATTTTGTAATGGATATATTTATCATTGTGCATGTAGTTCACAGGTATTACAATTATTAAATAGTCTTTTGTTTTTAATAGAATTTAATTCTTTTAAAACTAATTTTGATTTATAATTAAAATAGATTATTTAGGTAAAGATATGAGTGTTTTTCTACAATGGAGATTAAAGACTTACTATTCATATTTTTATATACTGTATAAATGTGCAACATTTTTCCATTTCTTAATTTTCCTTTTATCTAAGTTAATTGAATATATTTATGGGTAAAAATGCACTCCCCCCCCCCCCCCCGCCCCGAACTATTCGTCACGTAACAATTACTCCCTTAAACTTATAACACTTATCCCCACAATTAAAATTTTTATATTTCCCTTTTATTATATATATTTACATATATATAGTTTAAAGAATTTCTTTTTTCTAGTAATTTGTGCATTTTAAGTTTAATTATTTTTTTCTTAATTGAAAAAATATTTGTAATAAAGTAAAAATATAACTAGTGAGTTAAATAGTTTAAATTAATAGATTATATTTTTTTCTTCTAGGTAAAAAAATAATTAAACCAAAGGATGTAAATGTCACATACAGTAGTTTAGAGGTTGAAGAAGGCTTGAAGTATAGTTGATAGGAGTAAGCTGTATTTAACCCTTTAATTTATCCTGTCTAAGAAATTCAAACACATTCAGATGTAGAGAATGTCTGGACAAGGTATTATGCAGGTTCCTAAAATTACTTGCTTGATCTGCAAATACATACAGTAATGTTGCATGTCCAGTGAACCAAATGAAAGAACATTGTATGAATCATGCTAGGTGTACTTTTCATCATTCTAAAATATGATTTGTGGCTCTTTTATATATGTGATTGTTAAAGTTGAAATTCAAAAAGACAAGCCCAGAAAGCCACTGAGACATCTCCCTTCCATTGTCTGAGCTTTGATGATGCTAACCTTGTATGCATGTCTTAAAAGCTTTAGAATCTGTTATTAGCATCATTTATGATAAGCCACAGAAACAACATAGGAATAGGACATCATATTTGTGAGAAGAAACAATAAAGCACAATTCCCATCCTTCATTTGGGCTAACAGAAATGAAACTCTGCATAGTCAACAGGAAACGAAAAATGAAAATGCAAGAAGTAGATTGTTGGAATTAGATCAAATCTAATCCTCACACATCCTAGGCCAAGGAAATCAGTTTTATCCGACTACTTAAAGAGACGATCCTACCGACATCATACAAGAACCATACTTGCCAGTCAAAGCCAAATTGCAGTTGTAAGAAAAAACTACAAACCGCTTTCATTTCTACTTGTTGATTGCCTAAAACATCCACAACGAGGAGCCTTCTTGCGTCGCCCGCTGTTCTTCCTTCCGTTCTCGACAAAGTCCCTCATGATAATGGTTTTGCTCTTGAAGAACTTGTTTCTCCCTTTGTTTTTCTTCTCGTCCTCCAGTTTTAACAGGATGTACTGAATTTTTTGAACCTCTAGTTGCAACCGGCCTATCCTTTCCGACCCTTTTTCAGCCTGTTCCATGACTTTCCGCCTCCATGTTTTCACAGTCTCTCTCAGCCGGGGTGATGCCATTTCGTCTGGAGGACACTCTTCTATGTTTTTCACTAGCTGACCGTTCAAATCCACTAGCTGTATGAGAGTATCCTCAGCTTCAATCAACTGTTCATGAACTGTTTCAAGATCAACATTCTTGGCCTCTCTACTCTTTTTGTTAGTTTCCAATTTCTTTCTTAACGTCCGCACTGTTGTCTGAAGAATTTCCAGTTTCTGGGCATCAGCGGCAAGTCCATCCAGGATCTTTCTGTCATTCACTTCTTTAATAGGCTCGGTGGTTCTCGTTGACAACTCCAACTTATCTACACCCAACTCTTTCTCCACATCTGAATCAGTAGACGGAGGGCAAGACTTCCCTTTTACGTTCTCAAATTGATTGTAAACTTTATCCTTTTCCGTCACTTTGTACGACATCCTAAGTGACTCACCAATTGTCTGATCTCTGTTGCCGTCCTCAGCAGTTTCCCACAGCTCAAGCATCTGATCATCGGCTGCAACGTTACCTCTAGCTCGCACTGCACGTCGTGAGCTATCAGACACTTCATCAAGAGGAATATCCTTCATTAGCATCCCATTCCTGACTTCAGAGGCTTTGGTTTTCATTTTCTGCAACTTGGGAGAATCACTGAGCTCATTTCCATAACCTTCGTTCCTGCTATACTTGTGCTTGTCTTTATGAAGGCTACGGCGGGCCTTTAACTGGTCATTCTCACTTGTAACCTGTCCTTGTCTGTCATTGGAATTCGATCTTCTCGGCAAAACAGGTTTATTCATTTCTTCCATCAGCTTTCCAACTGCCTGAACTCTCATCCGCAGGTTCTGCAGGCTGAGAAGAGATTGATCTTCCATAAGCATTTGAGAAGTACCTTGACTGGGATGAGTATCAACTTCCAAGAACTGCAAAGGTGCAGAAGTTTATGTTAGTGAATGCATTTGCATGAAAAGACTGAGATACTGGCACTGAGTTTTTCGTCATATATATCTTTGCTATAAACAGTTTTTACATCATTTCCAAAATATTACGATGTGTATTTATAAATATGTCACATCAGTAGGCAAATAAATCCCACTACACTAGGCAGATATTATGGTGTATAAAGCACTACTTCAGTTACAGGTCACAGGGAAATTCAACGAAGTATCTTCAATAAAATGCCGAGAACATTACTAAGTATATAGGCATCAACGCTCTTAGCAGGAGCTAGGAGTGTCCCTGTGCCATTCCACCTGTCGCTTGAAATTGTAGCTTTGTTGCATACAATGATTTTCAAGTCTTCCTCCTGCGCGTTTCTCGAAACTGCAACCCTGCAGCCCCAGTACATATCACTTGGGCACAAGCCCCTAGGTTGATCCTAGGTCCCCGGGGAAGAAATGACACATCTATTTCTTAGTGCTGTCAAACAATAATTACAGTATTCCATGACCTAATGTGTGTTTAGCAGTATACGTACATTCAGGCAGCTACCAAATTTAAGCTCAAAAATTAAATACAACAGGCTCTAGAAATTTTAGAGATGAAAACTTAATCAGCTTCAGACGAGAGAGTACTACCTCTGGCTCTTGATTATGGGCTGCTTTAAGCTTTGTCTGAAGTAGTGCATTATGCTCAAGGAGTGTTATATCATTTCTTAGAGAAGCAACAACGGGAGCATATGCATGTAGCTGGGATTTCAAGTCACTAATTTTGCTCTCCATGAAACAAATTTTCCCTTTCATTTGTTCAATCTCTGATGTTTTTTCAGCATGTTCATTCTCAAGATTCTGACACACCCCAGTAAGCTCCTGCACTTTATTTTTCAACAGAACTTCATGGACAGACGAGACCTGAAGATCAAAACAAAAAGTTGCTGCTTCAGCCTCCCAGAGTTCAAATTCATTGTTCATGTCCTGGAGCTCCGTACTCAGAGTCTGCTCTCTGACTATATTTTCTTCTACTTCTTGACGAAGTAAGCCAAGTTCAGACTCTAAATTTTTGTTGATTGTATGGAGGCTCTTGATTTCCTCCTTTTGAATGGAATTATTTTCAGAAAGCTGGGTCATATTCTTTTCAAGATTTTCTCTTATCTGCAGTGACTTTTCAATGTCAATCTTCAGTTCATCCACTGTGCTGCACAGTGTCAAGTTCAACTTTTCAGCATCTTTAAGCTTCATTTCTGTATCCACGAGTTTTGCTTCTGTTTGAATTAGACTCTCTTTGCCATTTATTATGTCCTGGTTCATTTGAACATTATGTTCTCTGATCCCTTGCATCTCTACCTCCAAGCTGCGCACGGCATCTTTAAGGGCTAAATTTTCAGCCTTCTGCAACTCCAGCTTCTCTCGCAATACGCTCATTTCCTTTTCAAGGTTACTGTTAACCTCACGTTGTCTGTTCAGATCTTCAAGAAGCAACTTTAGTTCTGAAATTTTCTGTGTCCCAAAGCTCCTCAAGAGTGCAGATTGGTTATCAGTTGCTAAGAGTTCCAGGAGAGCATCGTCATCATGCTGATCGAGCTGGTTTTTCTCCTCTTTCAGAGCAGAAAACTTCTTCAGCAAATACGTATTGTCCTGATTTACTTGAGAGTATGCTTCCAGTAATGCATTATAAGCTTTCTGCAAATCAGCTTGTTTAACACAAAGACTCCCCAATTCGGCCTGAAGTACGGCAGCATCTTGATGACCCTCGTTCACATCGACCTTCAATTGCCTGTTTATCTCTAGGAGTTCATCTTTTTCGTTTTTGACAATAGCCAGCTTTACAGCCATGATTTTGGACTCCTCCTCCAAGTAAAGCTTCTGGGACTCAATTTCCATGCCCTTGGACTCCAACTGCTCAAGTAGAGCCAGTAGAACTGAGTTCTCAACTAAGAGCTGCTGCTTTTCATCCTCATGTTTAGAGATGGAACATCTCATATCTTCAATACTTCCAAGAATATGATGGATAAAAGTTCGCTCGTTTTCAACCTTGTCCTCAGAACCACAATCTGGACCAGTTTCCAGGGCCCTGAAAATTTGGTATATGCCCAACCTTAGTCTTTCAATCTCATCCAACAGGAGTTCAGCTTCTACCTGCTGCTCAAGACTTTCACTCTCCAGCTCTGATATCAGCTTCTCTGCCAATTTGGATGCCTCAACATGTTTTTGGCACTCAATAATGAGCGAGTAATTTTTTTCTTCCATATCTTTGATGAATTTCTGCAAGATGGATATCTCGAACTGGGCTTTTAGAGCTTTATCGAGTTCCTCTTCAGATACCTTTTTCTTCCGTTTATTTTCTTCTTGGAGGAGATTAATCTGGTTTTCCAGTCCAGCCAACCTGGTCTCGCTCCGGAGCTGTGAGCTTGTTCTTTCTTGCTTTTCCACACCTAAGGAAACCTTGAGTTTTTCCACTTGGCAGTGCATGACTTCCTTCTCCTTCTCCAGGTCAGCACACTTATCTTCCAATCCTGTAAATCTTTTCTCCAGGCTTTCCAGTCTTCTCTCCACATTTTCCAACTTAAGAACCAAGTTACCCCTTTCAGTCAAAAGATGAGACCTTTCGTTTTTGAGCAATTCACAGATCTCTCCTAACCCCTTAGATTTTTCCCTCAAGCCTTCAAGCTCAACTTTTGCAGTAGACAGAGAATTCTCTAGAACAGCATTTTTTTCTAGTAAAGTGTGCATATTCTCAGTTATAGCCTGTAACTGGGACAGAAGAGAAGCTTTCTCAGCAACAAGAGTGGCCTTTTCTCCATGGAGAAATTGGCAGGATTCTTGTAATGCCTTCACCTTTTCACATGAGCTCTCCAGCTCACTGTTCAAGTCTGACAGGCAGCTTTCTACATACAACTTTTTATTCAAAAGTTCTTCCATGTTCTCTAGCTTCTTTGACAGAATTGCTTTCTCATTGCTGCCTTCCTCGCATATCTGTCGCAGCCTTGAGTTCTCATCCTGCAAGCTCTTCAGCGAAGTTCCAAAACATTTTGGGTTCAGACCTGCTGCTTCAACTTGCTCAACTAATGTCTGATAGCTTCTGTTCAAGCCTTGAATTTCATCTTTCAAAGACAAAATTTCCTGCTGAAGGGATATACTTATGATCATGTGGTGTGATACTTCGTTTTCAAGCCTCTCCTTAATCTCCCTCAAGCTAAGGATTTCATTTTGCATATTCTCCATAGAAATGGCTGAAGACAAGTTTGTTTGATTCAAACTCTGATTTTCTTCCCTAACCTGCTGAATTTCTTTTTCCAAGCCATTTTTGCTTATTTCCATGTCTTTTAGCATTAGAAGCATGTTTTGGAGCTCCAGGGCCAGAGACTTCTTGTCTTCTTGAGATTGAGACTGCAAATCTTGCAGAGTCTGGAGAGTGGCTTCAACTTGTGCATAACGCAAGTGCTCCTCTTGCATACAAACCTGAAGTTTCTCCAACTCCTCCTGCTTCTTCGAAAGTTCTTGATCTTTCTTTGCAATCTTCTTTACCAGATTATCCGCCTCAACCCGCAGTGATTGATTAGACATCTCCAACAGATTACACTTCTCTTCAGCAGTCTTGAGTTTTGAAGTTCCAATCACAACTTCATTATTGAGGCGCTTGACATCATCTTTGGCACTGGATATTTCTTTCTCAAGTTTAGATATTGTTTCCAAGCAGCACTTGTACTGGAGAGCCGAGGCTTCTTTCTCCTCATTCAGATCAGCAAAAGCCTTTTTCAGTTCAGAGACTTCAGTTTCAGCTCTTTCTGCTTGCTTCTTAAGCAGTATGGCCTCATCTTCCATAACAGAGATGACGTTCTCTAAATCTGATATTTTTCCAAGACACTGTCTGTACTGATGAAGGGAAGCTTCTTTTTCAAGCTCTAATCTTGACATTTCATTTTTAAGAATTTGAGCTTGGCTTTCTGCTTCATTGGCTCTGTTGTAAAGTCCCGTCTTGTCTTCTTGGAGTTGAGAAGCCATAGCCTCCAGATGAGATATCTTTTGCAAATACTCGTTGTGTTTGACCAATCCAGCATTCTTCTCAGCCTCCAACTGAATAAGGGCTGCTCTCAAAGTCTGGACTTCAATTTCAGCCCTGGGCTTTTTCATTGAGCCTCGTTGAATCCTTTTGTGCATTATTCAGCTCTTGCTCTATTTTAGACAGCTTTGCCAGACATTGTTGATACTGGAGAAAGACATCTTCCTTTTCAGCTTGCATATCAGCAAGGGCTTCTTTTAAGCCTTGAGCTTCACTCTCAGCTTTCCCTGCTCTTTCAGTCTCCTGAAGAATCTTCTCTTTAAGATTCTGATATTGAATTGCCAATTGCTGCAGTTCATCATGAAACCTTTCTTCTCTATCCCTTTCCTGTTCTGGATCTGTTCTTTCCCTTCCATTGGTAGATTTTGAACCCTCGGCCGCTACTTCTTTGCCTCCAAACATCTCATGCAATTGTTTCAAACCCCTCTTTCTCATGCCCCTTTCCGGATCGGACGTTGAAAGTACCCGTGCATTCTCAGGCATATCATCTGCATCGAACAATGCACGCCCAGGAGGTTTTATTTCTGGTGTGTTTGGGTCTTCGCCCAAAGATCTCGAAGTTGAATCTTCAACAAGTTCAAAAGGTACTTGGTCAGGAAATGCCTGTGCTATAGTTCGATGTGCATGGCGGAGTTCCCCCGTTGCATGATTATATCTCTCAGCTAATGCACGGTAAGCCCGGTAGAACTCCTCCACCAATTTCATCAACTCAGGCCGTTTCTTGTAGTACATCTCAGCCCTTCTTGCAAACGAATCGGCATCTTCTTCGATGAGCTTGATCATAGATTTGACTTTTCCATCCATATCTGTTAAAACATTATCCATGTAAATTGATGCCATGATTACAAACTAAAGAAAAGATTTAGTCTTATGCAATCTTAGAAGTGTCAATCCGGGAAGGTAACTAACAACTGCCATAAGAATGTGCTGAAGACCTCTGCCAACATGATAAGAATCACTTGATTGTATACTGAACATTTAGCATGGAATATAGTTAACTACAACCTACCAGTGGATTCTTATCATTAATAAGAGAACAATATGAAAATACGTTATGATTTACATAGTTTTCGCAAACTAATTAACAAAGAGCAATATCCTAGTTGAACCTAAACAACTTCACATAAAAAGGAAAGCATACTAACAAAAGATCCATATGGGACCAGGTGACTGTCCCAACGTCCACAGAAGTTTCAAGCACTCTCACTGCTACAGAGTGTACAGTCCTATTAGGGTGGATGTGAGCAGTAAGCAGGAATTTCTGGTTTTGGCGTTTCTAAATTTATCCAGCACAATAGACGTCAATCAGAGTGATCAAGTGACAAGCATTTAGCAAACAGAACTCATCAAATGAATAGAGTGCATAAACAGCAACGACAAACCACAAGAAAATTGAATTCTCATTTGTGTTATAGTCGATGTGTTTAGTATGAGCATAAATTTGACTTGCACAACCTGAACCATAAATCTATTTGATACATGCGTGTGATAGCAAAAGAACCAAAGATAATCACAATCACCAAATTCTGTCATCTCAAGAAGTTGATTATATGATAAATAAATGAAGGAAAGAGTGATGAAGAGAAGTATCCACCTGTAAGATTGTCTTGGAGCCATTTGGAGTTTTTGGGGGTATTGTGGCTATCCCACCACCAAGAATACAAGCGTCTGGATTCAGAATGTAATAAGGTCGCCATAACTCCAGCAAAGAACAGAAAAGCAACTCCCTTAGACCTTGGAAAAACTAGCCCTTTATTCCAATGATGGAACGACAGGTCGTGGATCCAGGCCAGTATGAAAACACACACCTGGACCGAAAGGAACAAGATGCAACAATAATGAATCAAATTTTTCCCACATTTGTAAGGTAACCATTACTGAAACATGATAGACAAAAACGACACAAAACTCTATCAAGATTACTGGATCAACGGTTTAATATCTTAACAATCAAAGCATAACTCGTTACATGCTCAATTAGGAACCAATTAGAAATCGACAGATATTGAAGTATACCCAGGCAGGCATAATATGTTACAGCAAATTATACTCAGGCCAGCCTCTAATCACAGAAAAAGACAAGAGATCAAGTAAGTTCTTAAGCCATTCACCCTCAGCTGAACTTGAAAAAAACATCAGATTTGACACTCGCAGAACGAAAAAACTATGACTTCATATTGACAGTATATATAACGTTTTGCAGACTTCACATGCCCACAGCAAACTTTACTCAGGCAGGCCTCTTTTTACAGAACTATAAGAGATCAAGTAAATTCTTCAGTAACTTAACCGTACTCGAACTGGAAAAACATCAGATTCCGGTCAAAGCACGAAACATGACAACCACAGTTTACTTAATACTTAATATAAATCTTAGTGTAGCTTTACCTGCAAAACATTTCCAGTAGATTTACAAAGAAGAATTATTTCCAAAGGGCCAAAAGGAAAATGAAATAAGAAAAGTAACCTTATTATGAAATTGGGGAATGCAGAATGAACTCAATAGAAAACAATCAGCGAACTAAGAAAGATATCAACAAGTCCCATTAATATGATGTCCATGTCAAAGAAAGATACCATAATTAATTGACAAGACCAGATTTTTTATGGCAAAGACAGGCAGTAAATCATGACTTATGCAGATAAAAATAGTTCAATAACATTCTAAATTAATGAAATCTGGTGTCACAAAAAAGCCATTGTGAATTAAACATAAGATCAACAGAGATGATATCAGCAAAGCACACAAAAAGGGATCCCAATCCAACAAAAAAAATGAAAAAAGAAGATTGGTTTCCACGGAACAGGCTTCACCAAAACTGCAAAAAACTGAATCTTCAGTCAGAACTCAAGTCAAAAACCCTATAAATGAACAAAAAAATCAGGTCAGACAACTGGAAAGCAACAAGATTCACACAAGCCCACATTCTCATAAACATCAAATATTTCCACCAAATTCAAAGAACATCATCACATTAAAGCAAATGGGCATTCCAGAAAACTTCAAAAGATTGAATCTTTGCAAATGGGCCCTTCACAAAACTTCAAACACATTGATTCTTCCCACTCCATGACAAGAACAAAAAATGGACATCTACAGCAACCCATCATTAAGACTTACAAATCAAAAGCAAAAACGCAGAATCTTGATCAGCAGCCGTCGTTCTGAAAACCACCCCAGCTGCTAAATTTTCACTTTCACCCCATTTTCGTTCGCCTCTCACAAATGTGCTCCAACTCTCTCTCTCTCTCTCTCTCTCTCTCTCTCTCCTCACTTTCTCTCTCTTTAATGGGTCGTCTGCATTTTCTTCTCGGGCTATGGTTTTTGGTTGGTACAGGACAGTGTCTCAGAATGACAAACTGTAAAAGTAAGCTTTATCTTCAGACCTCCTCACTATACAATACATACATGTATGTATGTATATACATACATTCAAGAATTTACAACGTTGCCAGTGTGTACAAATGTGAAAGAGGCTTATAAATGTGGATATAAACGTTATTACTTCCTCTGATTGCGATTCTGATAACGGAACATTTTTCCGTGAGGATTTTCTATATCCTTTGTCCTTCAAAATTTCTTGTAAGATAAAAGATTGACTGATCCGACTAATCATATTTCATATTAATACATAATAGATTCATATTAATAATAAAAAATTATATTATAATGGCATGATATAATTTACACTCTTTTAAAAATTTTAAATTCTCTATACATAATTCTTTTTTTTTTAAATATTCATCGGACATACAAAATGTTTTTGTGGTTACAAGAGGGTGTTTGGGTAAATTTTTCAAAATATCTTATAAGGGGATTAAAAGCTTACATGTGTTGCGTAATATTCGTAAAATTTTTAATAAATGAACTTATAAACTCCAAAAATAAAACTATAGGAGCTTATGGGGTAAAATCCATTTTACCTCCTTGTGATATCCCAAATGTTTAAATAAGTTCCGTGATAAAAAAACACCATATAAACCCCTGTAAAATTTAAAAATATGCATATTACCCCCCTGTAAAATTTTATGCGCCCAAAATTGCACTGAATATGTATATTTTGTCCCTAAATTATCAAATTACCCTTGTGTTTAAATTATACATATTTTTAAAATATAATATAAGAAAAATAATTTAATTATATGTATATATATATAAAGAAACCTAAAAAATATAAAATAAAAAATAAAGATAACTCGCCGATGACGAGAGATTAATTATATGTCAAAATATCGTTGTCGACTAGCTTTATGGTAAATGATCGATCGATGACTAGAAAAAAATAAAAAATAGGATCATCAGAGGGATATGAAAAAAAGGGGAGATTTTATCAAATATGCATTTTTAATTTTACAGGGGGTTATATGGTATTTTTTTATCACGAGGGCTTATTTAAACATTTTTTATATTACAGGGGGATAATATTATTTTACCCGAGGTTATGAGCTCATTTTTAAAAGAAAAGGGAGTTTTCTATTTAATTTTAAATTTAACATTGTTTTCTATTTTAAATAGTAATTACAAATCATTGCTGTATCATCTTATCATATTTTATAATCTTATTTTATGCAAATATTTTAAGGATTTATTTTTAAATTAAAATTAAATATTTTATTAATTCTAAGAAATATCTTATAAGAATGCTTTAAATAAATTTAGTCAAACACCCTCTGAGGCATGATTAAGAAAACTAAGAAAAATGGTCCATTTGTTGACAAACATAAACAAATAACATTTTCAAAAACAAAAAAAAAAAAAAAAAAACTCCTAAAATTAGTAATCCCTAAAAGAATTTCAAGAAATTGGAATTCTTTTGTAAATAACATTACAAAAAGTTAAAAAAAAAAAAAAAAAGAAAGGGGTAAAATTGCATCAAAGCATCAAACTTATGTACAAATTAATCTTGTTCATTTAATTAAATGAATTCCTAAACTTTTAAAAATCTTCCATGGAAATGTATTTATCTTCCTACTGAAAAATTCAACCAATTCTTGAATATTTTAGCAGCCCCATAAATGACTTCATTTATTGACCTACAATTTAGTGGTGGGCTAATTGTAGAATTATCCATCAAATCATTATCAATTATAAAAAAATTAAAATGTCATAATAGGATGAACAAATTACGTTGATTTTCTGATCATTGCACTTACCTACCTATTACCTATGTGCCAACTCGTTATGAGAAGAATAATGAAGACTTAAGTTTTTTATTCTATTTATATGAATTATATCATATATATTAAATATATTTATCTATTTTATTTAAAAAAATTATACAGATAATGTGTATAAATTAAAATAATATTTAAAGAATATAAAATAATAGATTTGAAATAAAATTGAATTTAATCCAAAAACATAGTTATATATACATTGACCTCTAGATGAATAATTTTGAGGTTTCGAATTTTTAAATAATAAATTATGTCACGGGTGAATCTAATTTAAAAAAAAAATAGAATAGTATCAATCACCAAAATACAAGAATTGACAATTTTAGAACCCATTGAATTATGTTAACGTATTAAGGGATGGCGAGGACAGTCCCTAATACTTGATTCGATGATAATTGGGCTTGAGTCGCTTGGCTAACAAAAATTTTAGGGGTTATAGTGATCAAGTTAAGCAATATCTAAATTAAATTTGTGGTGAAAAACATTTCTGATGATGTATGTCCTCTTTATATTAATGGAATGTGGGCATGTCCAGCCTATAATGTTTGTAAATGAAAATTGACTTGACTTATAGTTTTTGGTACGATGATCAAGTTTGACAATGTCTCAATGAATTTTAATAAAAAGTTGGCCTCGTTAATTAAAATAGTTGCAACGAGTTTGACGGGGTCTAATCAAAAGGTACCGCGAAAAGGCTAAATACCGTCATAGGATTTCAATATGCCCATACAGGACATAGATTGGCGCACTCAGTTCGACGCCTACCAGCTAATTCAGATCACCATAGTCAATTCACATTTGGAGGGAGCAATTTCAATTCGTGAATCCATACAACTACGGATATTTGACCCAATAAATATTCTAAATTCATATGGGGCCCAAGATATGTAATGATTGAGAAAAGATTCTTCACTTTTTTTTCGCACGAACTAACTAAAAATAAATTTAAGTATCGAAAGGTTTTAGCTATAGATATCCAAACAAGTCGAACATCTGCTCTATTTTCTCAGGTTCCAACACTTATCCGGGTTGAACTATCCTTTGGGTCACTACAATCTTGAACGCGGATAAAAATTCATCTCAATCCATCCTTTTTAAATTAGAAACCAACAAAAAAAAAAAAATCATTTTTTTTGGTATTATGATGGACTGATAGAAAAAAGTATGTCGGCATTTGCAAAGTGAATTGCCAAACTTTTTACCAATTGGTACCAAAATTGCAACACGAATTGTACAAAGATTCCTCTCAATAATTTGGTACAAGAAGTTAAATAAGGTTGAACTGATGAAAAGGTTGTGGGACTTACACACATTCATCAAATTTTGACCTTTTCTACCAAAAGAAATTTAAATGATATGGAATTTTTGACTTTTGCCTCTCATCAAAGTGTATGCTTTTTTCTTTCTTTTTTTTTTTCTTTCTTTAATTGATCATGTAATTATTTGAATTTCAATATATGCACGAACGGCATTTTCAACAACATCAACCAAAAAAAAAAAGCTTCTTTGAGAGGATTCATATTCATGATTTTGAAGTATTTATAAATTAGTAATTTTGAAGTTTTTTTTTTTTTTGAGTGACTTATATCTCCAATTAACTCGATTGATTGGCCAAACTCGATTTTAGTCCCTCATCTCTTCTTTTTGTTTCATTTTAGTCCCTCTTCTTTTAAATGCATTTTAATAATTTCTTATATCTTAAATTGTTTCATGAATGACAGTTAGATTTAATGAACTCTAAATTATAACGGATGGAATATTCTATTGAAAAAAGGGTAAAACTGAAAATAACAAGTTTCTATATTTATTCTTCCATAAAATGTTTACTTAGGCCACCGTTACTTTGGGTGATTAGCCATGATATCATGGCTAATCATCATTTATTTTTTGTTTACTTTATTTTTATCAGTTCGTGATTAGTGTCTCAAGTCTAATATATTATGTAATTTTTTCATGACAGTAATCACAATTTAATATATTCCGTTTTAATCATATCACCCAAAGTAAATGTGGTCTAAACGTATTATAATCTTATTTGCATGAAAAAGTATACATAAAATTTCAACATGTATAAAATAAATATCATTGCAATTCTCCACAATATGAAATATAAAATCGCTTGTAAAAAAATAAATTTCAAGTGTCATTATACAGATATCACACCACGTATTATAATTTATTTTGCATTTAAAAATCGATATCAACTTATCACTAATATCGACAAAATTCTTTATATTTAAGGGTAAATTATATTTTGTCATCCGAACTATGCCCGTTTTTACACTTTGGCATCTAAACTTTTTTTTGTATCAACTTACCATCTAAACTTTACGAAATTTGCATTTTACCATATATGATCGTCTTTTTGGTGATTTTTTTATCAAGAAAACATCACATGTTGTGCATATGTAAAAAATATCACATCAAATGACCTTTAAATATCACATGTGCATTGCATATAATTTTTTTTTAACAAAAAACTTGCTGAAAAATAGTTATAAGTGGTAAAGTGTAAATTTTCATAAAGTTCAGATGGTAAGTTGACACAAAAAAAATTAGATACCAAAGTGTAAAAACGAACATAATTCGGGTAGCAAAAATATAATTTACCCTATATTTTACATCATGTACTCCTCCTAGCTTCTGTAGACTCTCTTTTTTTTCTTCACAAGTTCTTGCCTCGCGACACTTTGTAATAATTTTAATAAAACACACCGTCTACTCTGCTTAACGAAATCGGCACTAATTGAACATCCATCAACACTAATGGTAATTTTCGTCGAATCTATCCTGAAATTGTACTCTACAAACTTGAAACCATCTAAAATTAAAATCCAACATAAATAAACTAAAAATTACTATAAGCATATGCAGCAACACATAAAAATTAAAAAAATTATTTATAGATTCTTATGTTGACTCATGTCTTTATATAGGAACTGTCATTTTCCCATTTTACCCCTTTTTAATGAAATATTCCATCCTTTATAATTTAAATTCCGTTAAATCTAATGATCAAGAACCTTAATTCATTTAAGAAACGAGGGACAGTTAAAATGCATTTGAAAGACGAGGGATTAAAGTCAGACAAAAAGAAGAGATGGGGACTAACAATGAGATTTGGGTTTTCTTTTCTTTTCTTTTTTTTTTTTTTTTTGGGGGGGGGGTTGGGGTATAATTCTTGATTAGGTGTGGTGATGATGTAGATGCATACATCAAAGTCATCTCCACATCAAAAAGACTTAAAATTCAATATTGTGCACATGGAAGATGCAGTCTGGTTTTGGTAAAGAATTTAATGTATTAAAGGGTCCACTAAGCATGTGGATTTCTCTCCATCCCCTTCCATCTCATTATTTCATCACCTTAATTTGATTCCTTTAGTACATACTCTTTTAAAAGCACATCTTCAACTGGATCTTAATGCCATCATCATACTCATCACTATTTTCATATATATATATATATATATATATTATTATATAATATATATGAAACCCTAGGCCACAATTAGGAGATTTGGAAAATTTAAAAAGTACAATTTTGGCCCACTAATTATATGATGGTGGCATTTTCAGTTATGCCTGATTTGAAGAATGCAATTAAGAACTGTAATTAAAAAAAAAAAAAAAAAAAGAAGAAGAAGGGCACACTTAGTCCAAATCTTGCCGAAAAAACTAAAATTGGCTAAAAATTATCACATGAGTGGTTGAATTTAGTTAATTTGGCGGGGGTTTAATTTTTTTAGGTCACTTTTGCTAACGTGCCATTAAGAATGTAAGTAAAGAAAAAAAAAAGTGTGGGAGGAGTTGGGGGGGATTTTAGTTCTATAATTATGGGGGTGGCACATTTAATATAAATGTCATTGTTAATATAGAGGTGCCACATCAGCAAAGTGTCGAAAAATTAACAATCTTCAAATTAAAGAAAATACAATTTTGGTCCACTAGTTATAGAGTGGTGGCATTTTCCCTGATTTGAAAATTGCAATTGATGATTGTAATTTCTTTTAAAGAATGACACATTTAATTCAAAACTCGTCGAAAAAGGTTATAATTGGTCGAAAACTATCATACGAGTTGGGCCATTTAGTTAATTTTGGCTGGGAGTTTAATTTTTCTGGCCACTGTTGCTAATGTGATATGAGGAACGTAAAAAAAATTACAACTTTGGTCCTATAACTATACAGGCAGAATATTCAATCCAAACATCACTAAAACAAAAGTGCCACGTTAGGAAATTGTCAAAAAATTAAAAATTCCCAAATTAAAAGGATAATAAGCCAAGTATGTGCTAATTTCCAGGAAAAATTAGCATATTTCGGCAACATCTGAATTACATATGCTAATTCTTTAAGTTATAATTTTCAATTACAAATTTGAAATTGGAGAGAAACAATAGTGCTACCCCTAGCTATATTTATAGGACTAAATTGTTTTTATTTTTTCCTTAAAAGATTTATATCTCTTTTTTTTAAATGAAATTTCATTCTCTAGAATAGAAATTTTATTTTCAAAAGTACTATGTCGATTAAAAGATTGACCGAGTCACGATCAGTACTTTAAATATACTAGTGTAAAGTGGCTTATTTAATATTTTATTATATAAAAAATTGTTTATTTAAATAATAATTTTTAAAAAATCATAATTTTTTATGTCGAGTCGTGGATGTTGTATTATAAATAATATGTCCCTTGAACACTGTAACATAAATAAAGTTTATGTTGTTTCTTTGCTTTTAGGACATGTGAAATGCAACCCCGCATATGGAATAAAGCATGTCATTCAAACAGTGAAGGACTATACATGGTATGATATACCATACCAAAAGGCATGGTACAGTTTGAAGATAACCAGTGAAATTGTTTATTGCACATGAGAGAGCTCAATGCGAAAGCTGCCCAAATACATGGGAGCTATCAAAAAATATAATTCAGGAACTATTGTTGCATGCGAACTCAAAGCCTTCCAGCCGTCAATTGGTGCATATGTGATAGGATACGTCTTTTGAGCGTTCAAACAGTGTATCGATGGGTTCCAATTCTGTCGTAAAATTATGAGTATAGATGGGACTCATTTATACACAAAGTACAGACACAAAATGTTGATTGTGGCTGCCATGGATGGAAATCAACAGGTACTCTCTCTCGCATTTGCAATTGTCGATGATAAATTCTATTCATCTTGGAAGTAGTTTCTTCAACAATTGAGCATACAAGTTATAAGAAGGCAACATGGAATGTGCCTTATTCTGATCGTCATCCTAGTATAATTAAAGCAGTATGTGAAGGGCCGAACTTTGTGTCACCTCAATGAGTACACCATCAACAGTCAAATAAAAAATGTGGTATTGAAGGATCTATGTTGGAAAGCTGGCTCTGAATATCAAATCAGAAAATTTAATCAAATCATGGAAGAGAGAAAGAGCCAAAAATTAGATGCGTTTGAATTTTTGGACCAAATTGACAAGGAAAAAAATGGACAGCTTCTCATGATGGTAGATGGCGATGCAGAATATTGACGACCAACATGTCAGAATGCATTAATGAAGTTCTTAAAGGAGCTCGCCGCCTGCCCATGGCTGCAATAGTTGAAATAACACTTGAACGTACTGTCCAATATTTTGCGGCAAGGGAGCAAAGAGTCGTATGATGCTGAGTAACAACCAACTTTGAATGGATTTTGCATGAAAAATGTTCGCAGCTTGGCAACAAAAATCTATTGTGCATACTGTCACAAAATACCAACAACAACAACAGTCTACCTCGGTTGTTACACAACGCCTTTCTGGAAATGGACTCATGACCCATATTGACAAAATTGTCAACCGATAATGTTTATACTGTAAGTGGACTCAATTTGGCATCCCTTGCTCACATGCTCAAAAAGTATGTGCTCCATTCAATATTAATGTTGCATCCATGTTTAAGGATTATTATGATCTGATGGCTTACAAAAGTACATACTCTAAGGCTTTTAATCCAGTGCCATCAGAAGATTATTGGGATGTCCCCGGAATTTGAGTTGGACCACGATACTACTAGTCATACCTCTACATGTCATGGTCGAAACCAAACATCACGTATTCAAAACAAGATGGATTGACCGCAAATACTTGCAAGACAACAAGCCCAACGAACAGGAGATTCTTAGTGCCACCATCCATAATAGTTGTATTCTTGCATTTGTATAAAAAATTGTATTTTTTAATTAATATAATTTATTTGTTGTAGATTTTATTTTTATTGATTAATTAATATTTATTAAAAAAACAGTAGTGGATGGAGATCACAACTTCGAGTCGTTCTTGCCATCCACGACTCGGTCTTTAAATTTAAAAAAATTGACTCGACGGTGGAAATTTTTAAAAAAAGAAGAATAAAGCGTCAACTACTCGACATAAAAAAAATATAGTTTTTAAAAATTATTATTTAAATAAATTAAAAAATTGATAATAAAATATTAAATAAGCCAGTGTAAAGTTATATAAAAAGTTATTTTATTATTATTATTTAAAAAAAAAAAAAACTTTCTTGTAAGAGTACTACGAAAAGGGGTACTTCATATTGGGATAACAGATAAATACTTAAAAGAAAATATTTTGTTAGGATTATTACGAGACATATATGAAATATGCGTCTAATATACATCAAATTAACATAATTTTAAACTTTACGTACTGTTACATTACTTGATTCACTAATCCAACAATCTAATTATAAAACGTTGATCTTGTCGTATTTGTAGCATAATCAAGAATTTAAAAAATCAATTGTCATGCAATTTTTATTTTTTATTTTTTTTCGGAGTTGAAGCTTAATTATGCAAAATTTTCGGGTACATGAAGCATTAATTTCTTGATGATCAATGTATATATATTATGAGTCGATGAATTCAAAATAATTACTGGACTTTGGGGTAGAAAAGCATAAGGTAATAATAATTAATTATTGAATAAAAGAAGGATGTTCTAAAAAAGGTATAATGATTAATGGAATTGAGCTCACGACACCATCATTTCAATTGTGTCACTTTTTCACAAAGTTTCCACTTTGTTACTAATTAGGGTTTTTATGTTGTATATATATATGTATGTATATAATTGTAGTATCGTAGTTAAAGTAAAATCAGAAGAATATTCGATAAGGTCTAATTATAATTTTTTGATATTTAAGTCAAACAAATCGATATGAGAATATTCAGTAAGTAAATGTGATTTATAATACATACCTATCATCAATAGATTACTTAGAATATAATCACATCAAGACGACATGAAATAAGCTCTACTGATCGGGGATAGATCGGACGGTTATTATCGACGATGATATCATCGTGTCAAATTTGAGTTGATTCGACTCTGAAAAAAATGTACGAATCTCTAAAGTGCTTGGTAATCTTGAGGGCTTTTTGATCATTTTGATTGTGAATATGTGATTCCGACATTAAGCATGTGACGGATCCATCCAACAATAAATTATTTTACTATTAATCGAAAGTAATTAATATTTTTTATTTTCTTGGTAAATAATTTATTATTTCACACTAATGAAATTAACTACGGAGGACCATACAATTAGCTCAACAATCTTATAATTGCAAGATTATTTGCATTTTTGGCCTCTATTGAATTGTAAGATATTAAGATCTATAGACAAAATGACCCAATTCAATCACCTATTGATAGAAAAGTGGCGAGATTGTATTTTTAGTCCCATAAAATAGGGTTTAATATATTTAGCTTTTTGAGATTTTAAAATGATCTCCAAATGAAATAATTAGACATATTTAGTTATCTATTTTTATGAGATTTTCAAAATGATCTTGAAATTGAGAAAACACGACATGTTTAGTCCTTTGCTTTACAGATTTATGGGACTAAAATTTGTCGAGTTTTTTTAATTTTGAGCTTATTTTAAAAATACCGTAAAGCATAAGACTAAAAGTATTGAACTTTCTATCCTATGTGACTAAAAGCATAATTTCGCCATATAAAAGTTCAAAAAAATAAAATAAAATAAAAGGGAAAAGTATAACTATATTTTAATATAATCAAATTAATCACACAACAAACAAGTATAATCGAACTAATCACAGAACATGTAATTAATTCAGACATGATGAGATACAATTGGGGTAGAATTTGCCTCTTTGAAAAATTGTAGAATCAATTGTCAAATTTGTCCAAGCAATTGTTTTGACTTGTTTTTTATGCAAAGCTAGCTTTTTTCTTTTAGGTAAAAGCAATAAAGCATTATTAATTAAAAAAATCAATTATAAGTACAATAATTTATGTCGACATCAAAATCTAACAAAGACTATTACGATAATCATATTCTACTCAATAATACATACTATTACAATAGACAACAACTCCTACTATGCAATAAACCAACTCCTATTATACAACAGACGACATCTCACGCACCTAATGGAATTCAAACCCATAACCTCTAAGATCATGGGGCCTCAGTTTTATCAACTGAGCTACGTCTTATTGGAAAAGGCAAATAATCTGACCTTATTATTATTAGTTAGAACTACCATTTTCAACTATATGAACAATAAATAATATTATTTAAAATCAATTAAAAGAGGATCATTTCACATTTTTCCTCTAAAAATTGGAATTTTGTTTTTTCAAGAACGTTCCCTAAAATATTAGGGTTTGAAAATCCTCTACCTAATATGGAAATATTAATTGAAACCTCACAAATATTTCTCACCAAACAAGATTCTTAAATCCAGCCTTCTCTTAGGCTGTCGTAATTTTGAAGTGGGAAGGTTGAGATCTCACTTTTAAAAGATGGATGTATATGACACACACTCGATGTGTATGTAAAAATATTTAAAAATTATAAATATTTAATATTTTTATTGATAAACTAATTATCAGTTATGGGATCGATGGCGGCTTTAAAAAATATAAAAATGTCAAAAAATGAGAAAGTTTGAGGGGTATTTTAGTAAATTTATTAAAAAAATAAAATTACTAGTACAATTAAATTTTATTCAAGAAAATAAATAAATTAAAAGATAAATTTAAATATTCAAAAATTGGTACGATAATTAAATTCTCTTTTATAGATTATTAATGTCAATTCAATAAATATAAGTGTATGCCTATTTTTGTAACAATTTTTATTTAAATTGTTTTATCAATAGAAGGGAAGGATAAATTGAACTCTATTGCGACTAATCCAATTAAAAGAATTTAATCGTAAGAAAACAACTCTTTTCATCATAATTTATCAGAAAATTATTCATGTATTTTGCCATTTGATAACTATTTTCGTAAAAGCAAATGATACTTGTTGGAGTATGGATCCTGACTCAATATTTATTTAATCCCATAATTTTTTATTATTGGTAAAATCATAATTTTATAATACATTACAGATGCTCCAGTATAAATAACTAGTTGGGGGGAAATCTTTAATTGTATTTCACAAAATTATCATAATAAAAATCAATCATGAGCAAATTTAAAAGTAGGAGAATTCTCTAAATTATGTAATCATATATTTTGTAATTATTTTTAGGGAAAGTTACAATACTTCTCTTGACATTCGGCATAATTATAATACTCCATCGTTGTTCAAAAAATTACAAATATTCTCCTCAAATAAAAAATAATTATGTAACACCTAAACAGTAATGTGGAAATTACTAATTACCGTTGTTCATTTTATTAAGAAAAAATATTTGAAAAAATTATATTAAAAAACTTGAGGGTGGGTAAAGTAAATAATCCATTGGGCATATTAGTCCATAAAAGTATCTTAATATTCTAAAAAAAAGATTCAATTTATAATTCATAATTCAAAAGGACGTTCTTGTAAATTCACTATAAAAATTGAATAAAAATCTAATGGAAGTTAACCAAATAGACTAGTTGTTAGACGGATTTTCAAATTAGGTGGGTATTTATAATTTTACAAACAAACTTCATATGAGGTGGCTATAACTTACCCCTTATTTTTAATTTAGGGTAAATTGTAACAGACTTCCCTAAGATTTGCCATAATTATATGTGTGTATATATATATATATATATAATATATATATATATATATATATATATATATATAAACTCGTTATCTAAAAATTATAAATACCCCATGAAATTAACAGTCATTTAACAAATACCCCCTACAATAAGCTGTCATGGGAGGTATTTGTTAGAAAGCATTAATTCCAATAAGATATTTATACTTTTTTAAATAATAAGAAAATATTTATAATTATGACAAACTTCAAGAGAATCCTTCATAATTTTTTCTTTTAATTTAAGAGTTCATTTGGTTCAAGTAAGAGGAAAACGAAAGTGAAAGGGGGAAGGAAGGGGAAAGAATAATAATTTTCTTTTAAGTTGTTTGGTATGATTTGAAAAAAAATAAATCTCAAATAATTCGACTTGTTTGATACGAGGAAAACAGATTGAAAAGAAAAGACTATTCTACGTAATTTTATTGAATAATCATTCTCTTCATTTTGTATTAGAAAATAAATAAATTAAATTATAATAATATAATTTTAATATATATAAATTTAAAAACCTTACTAATAAAAATATTTATCAAACAAGAACAAGAATATTTTTTATTAAATAAAAATATTCATCAATGATTTCGATGCAATAGTGTTCCATCGATTTTGGTATTTTTTCTCTAGCGATTATGTACGGAATGACCTGCGGGAAGGAGAAAAAAATTAGAGAAAATTTTATATATATATATATATATATATATATGGGCAATAACATAAATAAAAATAAATTATATACGTTTTTGTCTTTTAGTCTTATATACTTTCACTTTTTCGCTCAATTTTAGACGGAAACAAAATTAAACTTCGAAGAAAATCATATACATCAAATTTTAATTTTTCTCCATTTCTTCCCCATAACCAAATATCAAACTATCTTTTATACGTTTCTTTTACTTATACTTTGTTTGTACTCCTATTTTTCATCTAAACCAAATATACTCTAAGAGAAAGAATTCCAAACAGTCCCCGGCCGAGGGCTGTTGACAAGGACCGGAGTGTGTAGAATGGCGTTGATGTGTAGCTGGACTTCACCGGCACATATGAAACTCATTATTCTCTCTCAATAATATATGTATGTGCAAATTTATTAATTTAGGTAAGGGACAATTTTGTATGGACCCTCCCTTTGCATTCATGGACTTTTTGTACCTTTTATTCATATATAGGTCTCCACCACGTATGGACCATTTCGATAAGATTTAGGAAATTTGGTTAAATTAATAGTAATTTGGAAAACAAAAAAAAATAAATGAAAGGCAAATAATTCACATTTCTTGAATTTTAACTATATTAAAAGACTACAACTTATTATTAAAAAAATTAACTTTATTAGTTTCGAATTATATCAGGAAAAAATAAGCATGTTGGAATAAAATCATTAATCCCGTAAAAATTATCGGAGTGTTGGACTTTGTATTTTATAGTACTTTGCGTATATTTTTTTGTCAATGATATTTCGTATTTTTTTATAGTATTTATAGGAAATTTTAATATAAATAATTGATGGGCAACCACGATTTGATGGTTTACAAAAATTCATGAGATAGATTGATTTTGGACAATGAATTAGGATGTAAGAACATCTTATCCGAACCTTAACATCTTGCCTTTAATTCTTTGTTTCTTATTTTCTGCACACATCTCATGATCTGTCAATCAATTTCTATCAACAGCAAACCACCTCTCATTATGAGAACCATATTCCACGACGAAGCTAAGACATCACCGTGATCATGAAATCATGTGTTTGAAGTCTATGAATGTGTGAACGTTAATACATTGTAATAATAATTGTTGAGGGTTATAAATATTTAATATTCATAATTTGTATATTAATTATTGATAACTCAAAAGAATAAACAAATAAAGATAAGATAAGAAGCATGTCACAACAATTCCAAATAATTGCCCTATTGATTCTCAATAATTTGGTCAAACATGTAGACAATAGAAATCCCATTTCCTCCACCAACCCTTTACAACAATTAGAACAAGAACCACACATCTACAAGATCAAGAAAAAGGCATTTGGTGAAGAAAGGAGAAAAGGTAGAGGGCATGTTTGGGGGTCCTTACATGCATGCAAGAACATAGGTGGTAACAATCCAAATTGAGTTTTTGTTTCTTAGTGTATTGTCCATCTATGGAAATCTATATATGTTCCCCCAACCATGTCTCATCCAAAGGTTGTAATGGTTTTGGAAAGTAACCAAATGGAAAGGGTGGGTGAGTTTGAGCCCACAACCCCCAATTCTCACCTATCTTATGTCCTCATCTGCATATGTAGTTACCCTATCCCCATGTGAAGTTTGGCTGTCTTCTTTTGTTTTTATCTTTTTTATTGTAATAAAATATTCTTGGTAATTTTGATGAGTTCTTAGTTAAATTATTTAGCATCAAGACTCCTCCTCTCAAGAAAAAAATAAAAAAATTATAATAATAGGCAACTGTCATACACTGTTCGAATTTAGGACAATTTTTTGTTTAAGGGGTTTTTTGCACTAAAAGAAATATAATTTTTTTTTATGGTGAATTATCATGATTAAAAAAAATGATGGATACTGATTAGCTACAGTTGTACAATGACATTTAACTGTTGTTTCTGCAAACGAGACCAAAGGCCCGAAGATTGGCTGTACGTATTACTAATGATAAATATTTGTCTTAAATATAATAATGATAAATATTGATTAACCATAATCAAAATCTAAATTTTCACATATATTTTATTTTGTCGTGGTATGTAGAATTGATTTTTTATATTTTTTAAATCGTAATGATTTATAATATTGGAATTTTATTTTTATTTTTTTTATGTTATCAATATTTTGTCACTTTTTTTTTCAAACATGTAGGATTTCACATGGGACTATATCTCATTAAACCCTATATATATATATATATATATTATATATATATATTATATATTTGTTGTGTGTGTGTGTTGTGTACTTTTACAACCCCCATTGTTGGTGATGTTTTCTTGGTATATATATTAATGGGCTTGAAGATATACATCCCACCCATATAGAAGCTCATCCAGCAGCCCATTTTAGACCGTAAAACACACTAATTTGATATTTAGATGACTCATGACCAATATAATAATTAGATATTTTAGATGAATTCAGGGATGCCTAGACCACCTTATTTTAAGTGTTTATCAACTTTTATTAAAATAAATTAATAATAATACCTTTTCATTTATAATATGCTTTTGAACTGTTTAAAATATAAGCAATTTTGTTTATTAACTTTTACACTAAAATTACAAATATTAAATTATTTTGCTAAAACCTCTATTTTTTTTTTTTTTTTTTTGCCCGCACTTTTCACTTTGTTTTCAAACACTTTGATTTTGACTATGGCTAAACAACTTTATTTGCAACTTATTCCCACCACAAAAGTAGAACAATTACGAGCATTCCTTAAAGCTCACCAATTCTGATAAAGAAAAGTTTACATTTAGAGATTTTCTTTTTTTTTTTTATAATAACTAAAAATAATTACACATACATCCACAAAAGCAGTTAATATCATTTACGAAAACCATCTTTTTTTTTGAAAAATTACATTTACACTCCCTAAAAATATCAACATTATTATACAAATTATCCTTACTTTTTAGCACTTATAAATCATTCTTGTAATTATGTAAAATGTAGGGGTGATTTGTGTAAATAAATTATTGATCCCAAAATGTAAATGTTATTATCTCTAATAACTAATACATCACTCTTTTAGAATTTTCAATGATATTTCTCAGATTTTCCTGCCATGGCTATCATAACATTCATTCAAGTGTACTAGTTTAAGGTTTCAAGAGAGTAAAGAATGTTTAGACAGTGCATTTTAACATTTCTAGAATCAAAAAACTTCAATCATACATTGGATTCTTGCAAGAGAAATACATTTAAGAATTCAGTCAATAAAACAAGTAGTTTTATTATGGAAATAGCAACAACACTAACAACTACCAAAAATGATAACCTTAGCCAGAACAAGAATAAAGACAACATTAACCTACACACTATACCTACAATCAAGTCTGAAAGAAGGATTAATGTTCCTTCTTGAAACCTCACTCAAATAAGAGAAAATCCTTGTCTCACTGATTAGTAGTGAGGGAAGGGAAAGACGGGATAGAGCGGAGTATCAGCTTACGGCTGCTCCTCAGGCTGGGAGACGTCTCCATGCGTTGAGGAGGAGAAACCCTCTTTCGGTTAGGAGACGAGGACTTTATGCCTGCGGCCGGAGATCCTTCTTGGAGAAACTCGGGCACTTCGTCTTCCATAATGCATTCAAAATGCTTATCGAACTTTGGTGGAGGAGGGAAGAAGCTCGGCTTTCCGAACGGTTGGCTGGCCGGAAAACCGGAAGAGGAGCTGATAGAAGGGAAGGAAGAAGATCTAGGTGGTTTTCTCTTGGAGGAGAATGGCTGAACCAATTGCCTGGAAGATCAAGAAGAAAACTTGAACTTCACATATATAGATAAACACGAAATTCACATATTGCAATATAGATAAACATGCAAACTAAGAGGGAGAAAAAAATATTAAGATGATCCAATATATATCGAGGGTTATTACACTTAGACCTCCTCTAAAAATGTAAAATTAACTTTCTCCCAAAGAAGTTTTATGATTACACTCACATTCCCGCCAACAAATTTCCATTTACACCTAACCCCTTTTTGTTAGATGTGGGCGGAAAATGCTGATGTCAAAAAAAAATGACAAATTTCTAATTTTACCCCTCATTTAGTATTTCATGTAAGAGATAAATGTAATATATAAAGTCAAAATGGTGTAAAATCAAATTTTATGTAACTTTTTTGGCTGACGTCAACATTTTCCTTCCAAACACTAAAGAAAAGGGAGGTGTAAACGTTGAATTTTCGGAGGGTGTAAGTGTAATTTTGAAATTTTCTTTTGGGAAAGTGTAATTTCACCCTTTTAGAGGACGTCCAAGTGTAATCAATCATTATTTTCATTGCAACACCTATTCGCCCTGAAGATCAATGGCGGGGGGTAATCGATGCTGTGAAAGTGTGATTTTGGGGTTGCTAGTATAATCTCCAAAATGGAGGGGTTCTTCTATATTATACATGATAAAATACCCCTAAAGTCAATAACTAGGGATAATCTATATTTGAATATAGGGGTTCCAATATGATTCTCCAAATTGGAGGGATTCTTTAATAATATGCTCAAACCTTAAGGATGTTTATATTAAAAGGATTCTATTTCTTAAAAACTACACAGCAACCCCAGTAGCCATATACAGTCATATTCTACATAACAAATTCGCTCTAACATCGACAGCTTGGGGGTAATCTATATTGTAAACCATGACGATAGGGGACCAGTATACATAATCCTCTTTTAGGGGTTCACTTAAAATATGCCCAAACTTTAGGAGTGACTATGCAATTATCCCTAAAATTTGAGGCCATGTACCTTCCAGTCCTTAAAGGTGTTGCAGGAGGTGCAGAATCCATGCTTTGCTCGAAATCACTCTGGATCGACATTCTCTGGGAACTGTCGTCCAGCACAGCCCCCTCGGTCGTATCCAATTCATCTTCTTCGAGTTCATGATCTGTGCCTAATACACCAGAACCTGATTCAGGATTGCCAAATGTTAAATCATAAAAAGTTAAAAGGAGAAATCAGTCTCAGATGCTCACCATCTTTTCTGCCGAATGCGTTTTTACAACCTTCACATCTGCAGTTGATCGAGCATCCAACGCCACCCTTTGAAAACACCAAAATTTCGCCATTAGTCGACAAACTAAATGAAAGCATACCAAACACAGAAATAGGAAAAGAAACCTGATAACATTCACAGTATTTCTTCAGGCAACCGGATTTTTTGCAGTTGCATCCTCTTTTATGCCGAGCAGAAGCTGGAGTTTTGCTGAAGTCCTCCTGCAAGAAACGGGTACAAATACATATAAGTGCTTGAAATTAATCACTGAGCGAGCAAAGATAAGTCTAGAGTTCCGCTTCTAACCCCTACTTCTGGTCGAGAATCGGAGGCCCTTATCACTTTAGGAGCAAAAGCAAGAGGATTTCTCGACTCAATCTGTTTGCGTGTTGCAAGAACAGTGTCTTCATGAACAGGCTTGTTGAAGCAATCGATACAGGCACATGGCTCCACACAGTAGACACCAGCAGCAAAGCATTCACAGTAACTATATCCACAATAAAATCAACCAAGATTAATATCCCGAGCAATAAACTGGACTGTATATGCATTCGCCGATAGGAACTGTCATATTGTTTGTTAACTGAACAAGAATTCATGGCACTTAAGAAATGTTTGGATGGTTCTTTAAAAGCAATGGAACAAAAATCAGTGCTCGAAAATCACATAAAAAAAGCCCAGTTCTGTTTGATCCCAAGAACTCTATGTTCTACAAGTATGTGTTGCATATGAATCCGACACATGATCAAAATAGGAGCTTAAATAAAGAGTGCTTGATTTCACAACTCTTTGCCATAAGCAGCTGTAAAGAACGTAGAACTTACAGTTTCAAACATTTTGATTTTTTGCAGTTACATCTCTTACAAGCTTCAGCCTCACCATCTTGTTCCAACCTACGCCTGACAATCCAATTTCACGCCATAAATTGAAAAGAACACTCACAAAACACTCAATCTTATAATTAGCTGGTGGAAAAAGAGAGAAACAAGCAGAACTACCTCTTCTTCTTTGGACTACACTGATTCATCTCTTCGTTTGCCATGTATCCAGATTCTTGGCAAGGATCTTCTACAGGGAAATCAACATTTTCAACAGTATCAATTTCTCTTTCCATGAAGTTGTCAGCCAAATTATTGCTGAACAATTCTTGATTCGAAGTTGGACGATGGAAATTGGATGATGAGCTAGGTCCAATCAATAGTCTTCCGGAAGCTGAAGCCTCATGGTTGACAATTTTATAGTCCTTGGGAGTTGCTGCTAGAGCATTTAAATGCAACCCAATGCCAGGTAAAACACGACACGAAGAATCATTTCCCCTTTTTGTCGGAACTAGTTGCGGGTTGGAAGTAGTATTGCCATCAAATTGTGGCAACACAGAAGAATCGGAACCTGAATTCTCCTCCAAATGCTTTGGGCGCACTCCCGCCATCTCAAAAACCAGACAGCGTCTCCGCATACCACGGTATAAACCAGAAAGATGCTGCAAGAATGCAGAACAGAAATCTCATTTTGACGAAATATATAGATTCAATCTTTCATGAGATACGTATTTGATAACATAGAAAAGCATGCTAATTTTTCTGTTCAGATGCTTGGAATGATAGCCTTGTATTTTAGTTGACGAACTCAGTTCCAATTTTAGGACTATTTCTACTTCAAGGCTGCATTAAAATAAGTGAAACACAATTTTCACCTCATATTCCATCTTTTCAGTAGGATCGGTAATTGAAGAACCAGTAATTATGTCATGGCTCTCAGCATCCATTGACTCACATCCTTCTCCAGGCTGAGTCAACAAGTTTTCACTTAGCCCTCCAACTTGTTCACCAGAGACCACTGGACAATTAGAGTGCATATTCTGCATCGCATTTTTAATACTTCTATAGAAAGTTGTCGCAGGATCAACTGATTTCTCAAATGACTCTGTATTATTTGGTGATTCAAGATTTAACAGATCCGAAGCGTCAGAAATCAAACTCTCCCAATCACAGGATGCTGCTTCTTTGTGTTGATCGATTTGGCTTACCCCATCCAGATTTACTTCACCTCCGTATAATTGCCTCAGAGAGGTCTCTTCCACCAGAGGAACAAGTGTTGAAGAATTACAAGCATGCTCCGCAACATGTTTGGCTTTGAGACTATCGCGATCATAACGGAAAGTTTTAGCAAACTCGCAAGATGGTTCACCAGCCACTTGACCATTTGATGCCCCTGGATCCATATTTTCTTTCTGTTCATCCAGCTTCTTGGTATCCATCTTTTCCTTGTTTCTATCAACTACACTCCCATTATCAGAAGAAAACTCGGGTTTCGCTGGATCTGAAAGCTGATGCCTGAAAAGAGAAACCAAAAGAATATTAAACAAGAAAGCAGAAAACAGGAAACGGCCAGGTAAGAAGACGTAATTTTTTAGACAAGTCCACGGTTTACCTTCGAAAAATCTAGATTCCCTGAGGGAACTAATGTGGTGAAGTGAAAACAGATGGAAGGGATGCGAAACTAAGAGGATTGATCGTCTGAGTGATGTGTATGGATTTCACTGGCTTGATAGGGGAAAGACTGTTAAGAAAGTTAAAGACAGGGGAATCCTGCATGCGAAGACAAAAACCATAGGAGAACAATGTAAGTAAAATACCATACGAAAACCATAACCAAAATAACATCGATTTCAAAACAGATGAACCTCAAGCAAATCAACAAGCATTTGTATTACTTTGTTCATTAGAACAAATCCATTGTCACTTGATTGTAAAGAGAAACCATGCACCACCAGTTCACAGAAAGTAGAAAAATGTCAAGTTGACCTAAGAAGAAAGCACAGAGGCGCGAGTGTGACCATATGGAATGTTATGCTCATGGGTGTTTTCACAAAAGAAAAAAGAAAAAGAAAAAGAGAAGGAAAGGAAAGGAAGGAGCGGGGGAAAAAAAAAAAAGAAGAGCAAGAAAGAGTCTTATAGAAAAGGTATTAAAGGCAGAATTGTGAATGTAAAAGAGGGGTTTAAAACACTGAAGCAGATTCCTATTGGGAAAAATTGGAGGCTAATCTACTTTTACATTTACCAAACTCCAGGAACATGGACAATTAACATGTTATGAATAGCTTGATAAAATATCTCAATTTGAAAAAAGAAATAAATGCTCAAGAAAAAAAAGAAAATCATCCATAAGACGATTGCAGCGAAAGACAAAATAAGGAAAATTGCAAATTTGCTCCCATAAGATAGGATAATTTTAAAAATAGTCCCACACTTTATGAATTTTTAAAAATAATCCCATGTTTGATTAGATTTTGCAAAATGAGGACTAGTAAAATAACGAGTGGGACCAATTGAGCAACTAAATGGTCCTCATTTGGCAAAATAAAATCAAACATGGGACTATTTTTAAGAATTCGTAAAGTGTGGGACTATTTTTAAAATCATCCTATCTTATGAGACTAAGTTTGCAATTTTGCCACAAAATAACCATGTGAAGAACCTCATAAGGCATGCTAACCATAAAACAGCAGATTCTTCAAATCCTTAGAGAAAGCAAAATTTTACAAACTAATTATCATTCACCATCTGAAATACACCATAACTACAGAAAAACCAAGAAGAAAGAACTCAACAAACAATGGAAGAAACGGCCCCAAGAAACTTTTTCAATTGACCAAGAAGCACAAGATCGATCCAGATCCATGCTAATGCAGAAGATGTTTCCAATTTCTCGCAGTTCCACGACTTATACAGAAAATCGAGGAAAACAAAATGGAGGATTCGTACATGCCAACATCTGGAAATGATGCAAGTAACAAATCATTTCCACAGGGGTCCAAGAAACTAAGAAACAGCATAATTGGTTTTCAGTAGTCTTTGTACCAAAATAAAGAAAGATCACATTGCCATGAGACTCCAAAAGAAGAAGAAAAGAGAACCTCAGAATTATATAATTGTTTCAGACTTATCTTCCAATTTCTCTCCAGTAATCAAGGAAACAATTCAAGAACAATTAAGCAGAAATTCCAGAAACTGAACAAACTTTTGTGGGAATTAACTCATATTCCATAGATCAAACATCACAAATCCAAGATCAAATACCCACGAAACCAAAATACAGGGGGGGAAAGATGAACATTCTTCTGCAGAACTAAGTATAACACCACACATTGAAGATTAGTTAAGAAGGCCAATAACACATTCTTCAACAAAAATACTAGAAACCCACTTCTCAGACCATCTACAGCATTCAAAACGAACAATTCAGCATCAATTCAGAACCAAAACAGAAAAATTCAGAGACCCCAGAAAGCCATTGCAAAAGAAGTCAACTAAAATCAATAAAGATGCAAACTTTGTGTGCAAAAAAACACCAAATCAAACCTCAAATTTGCTAATAGATGCTGTGATCTGGTTATTCTTGACTCTCTCTGGTGTATCCATCACTTCCATCTCTTCCTTACTGCTCTCCTCCCTCATATCTATGTATCTCTCCACCTTTCTATATCCTTCTGTCTCCCACACACACCCACACACACAAAAGAAACACTTCTTTATTTTCCTTCTGAGGATTGTAAGAAACAAAAGGGGTCAAATAGAAGTGGATGGAATTCAAGAAGAAGCGGGAAATGGAGTGAAGAAGAGTGTAGAGTGAGTGAGAGTGCAATGAGGAAAAAGAATGGATTTTTCTCAAGAAAAAAGAGACCCCACCACCAAAAAAAGAAAAAGAAAAAACACACAACACACAGTTGCTGCTGTGTTGTTGTATTGTGGGTGAAGTTATATGCAAAGCAACAACTAACAAGGGAACAGAATTGCAAGAAAAGGGCTGGTTGGTTCTTGGGAGGGAAAACACAGACAGTAACGTAAACTCTGGAAATCTCAATTATACATTATTACCCCAAATGTCCTTCCCTTTTACACCAAATTCTTTTATTGCCTTTTATTTATTATTATTTTTTTCATTTTTTTTTCTTTAATGGATTTGTCAACTGAAATCATTTCAGTTCCACAATTTATATTCAAATCAGATTTCTCAGTTACGAATTTTTTTTTCGGGTTTTTTGTTAAACTGGTCGAGTTATATTTATATCCTGATTTATGATCTATTTATATAAATTATCCTTATTTTTTATATAATTATATAAATTAATTGTGACAACCAATATGTATGGATAATTTGTATAATGATGTTGATGTTTTTGCGGAATGTATGTGTAATTTTTTAAAAAATAAGGATGGTAATGTAAATGATGTTGACGTTTGTATGTGTAATTTTTCAAAAAAATATAAATGATTTGTATTAATAAATTATAGATCAAGATTATAAATGTAATTATCCCAATATATCTATATAAACTGTGTGTTTATTATGGAATAATTTTCATTTAGTTACTCAATCATTGACTTCAATATTAGTAAATTTTGTTTTAATGCCCTTATGTTACTAGTTTTACATAACTTTTTTTTTTTTTTTTTTTTTGTGGTTTAGGGGGTTGGGTTGGGACAGGAACGACGAGGATTCCTGTCATGTCATTCGAATCATAATTAACACATATTCTTTTTTTAATTAAATTGTATAATTATTTTGAATTTTAATTTAAACATAAGAATGCATACCATATTCATATTAGTGAGAAAAATTGTATCTTTAGTCCCATATATTAGAGTTTTTGGCAATTTAATCATATTTATTTTGATTTTTGATATTGCATTTCATAAATTAATTTTTCTTTTTTAATTCTCATCTACATTTTCATCCTATAATTAACAAAGTCGTCAGCAGTCTCACCAGCATTTCCGTTTATGTTATTTCTTTTTATTTTACAGCTTATTACTAACTTTTTGTCATATATTTCACTATACAAAAGTATTATAAAAGTAATTTTCATATTTTACATTATAGTATGATCAATAAAATATATGAAAATATATGTTGTCTATGTGGGCTGTAATCAATATACAACTCTTTTATTGTGAATTATTAAATTAAAATATAATATCTTTTAGAGTAATTATACCTCTATTATAATTTATTTACGCAAACAATCTCTATTTGTTACCCACCAAAAACATCAACATATTTATTAAAATTCTCCTACTTTTTGAAAAATTACATATACACCCCTAAAAGTCAATGTCATAACGCAAACTATCTCTGCCTTTTGGTTGTTATGATGATTTCTGTAATTATGCAAAAGATAAGAATGATTTATATAAATAGACTATAGATCAGGAGGTATTAATGTAATTATCTCTATTTTTCTAAAAATTAAAACATGAATATTATTACATATGATCTAATAATTTATATCAAAATACTTAACCCTATTAGATATATCAATAATTTCATACAGAACAAAGCAGAAAAACTACAAAACTATTATAAGTAGACCAATATACACATATGTCGGGATTCATACTCGAGGCCCTTTGTGTAACTAAAATTTTTTGGACTTCAACCTTATCATCTATAGGCGTTTGCATTTTTTAAAATATACGATTATCATCTTATTTTTGAAAATAAATTAAAAATGACATTTTTCATTAATAATTTTTATTTTTAAACTGTTTAACTTAAATGTTTAAGCCAAAAGTTACAACCAGCTTTACACCAATTTATGTTGTTTTCTCCAACACTCAAGCTTTAACCTTTTTTTCCCCCTACTTTTTACTTTTTTTCAAAACTTCCAATTGTCACTACTATTTCTCATTAAGAAAACATAAAGCGTAAATACATTTTCCTCCAAAGATATTTTAAAATTGTGCTTATACCTCTTTGAGAATTCACTGTTTATATCTGACATCTCTTGTTGGTATTTGGACGAAAAATGCTGATATTAACAAAAAAAAATTACTTAAATTTTTTATGTTACCCCTCATTTAACATTCCCATATAATAAATTTGTGATTATAAGGTGAAAAATATATTGATGTTAACCGCACTATATATATTATATTGATCTCTTTATAAGTACAAAAAAATATATGAAATGAGGGGCAAATTTTAAAAATTATGTAATTTTTTTGGCTAATGTCAGTATTTTTGTCTAAATTATAACAAAATTACGAATTTTTGAAAAGGGTTTAATTTTAAAAAAATAGAAAAAAGTATAATTTTATATTTTAGAGGGGTATAGATATAATTAACGAAATTATTGCATACAATCGAGACATCGCTGGCGAATATATAACATCTGATGGATGGCGAATAGGATCGGAGCACAGCCACAGGATTAATATTTTGGCGCGCAGGAGAATTTAAAAGGGTGGGGTCATGATGAGGGTGTAGTGCCGGCAAAATGGTCCCCCCCACACCTAATCATCTTGGGGAATTTCTTTTAATGCATCAGCAAACTTCTCGTGATAATTCAATTTATTGTTCCCCAAATAATTATTATGGACAACATTCATCACACCTGCCTCATTTATTTTTTATCTAACTGCTTGAAAAATAAAAATTTAATGTTTCCAAAAATACCCACGTCACAAATATTAAATGTCGACTCGTAATTATGATTATTTCGTGTATTTAACTCGTATAATAACATCATCTCGTATATTCAGACTACAATTTCGATGCAACTTTTTAATTTACGGGACTTGGGTCACTGTAAGCATCCTTTTAGATTAGTGGTGGAGTCAGGAAAATAGTTTAGTTCTATCATAATTTAATGGGATAAATACACTCTCGTCCAATAAGGTTTAGTATAATTACATGTAGACTCCATGTGGTTTGAGAAATTACATCTAGCACCTCCTAGATTTGCTTCCGTCTAACAAATAAGTCCCCGTTAGTCAAAATTCACCGAATTGTGGATATTAACAAAAGAAATAAAAAATATATGTTTACCCCCGATTGACTTATTACTGATTTATTGCAGATCAAATAAATATTTTTAAAATCAAATTACCCTCATATGTTTTCACGCATAAATGCATGAGAAGGGGTATATCTTTACCCTTATAAGGGTAGTTTAGTCATAAAAAATTATTTGACCTGTAATAAGTCAGTAATAAGCCATTCGAGGGTAAATATCAAATTTTATTTAATTTTTTTTGTTAATATCATCAATTTGATGAATTTTGACTAACACAGGGACTTATTTGTTAGATGGAGCAAACCTCACGGGTGCTAGATATAATTTTCTAAATCATATGGGGTCTACGTATCATTATACTAAATCTCAAGAGAGAAAAGTATAATTAAACCTAATTAATTGAATAAAATATTAAATTCTTCAAATGTCACCATAAAAAAAAGAGAGAGAGAAATTTGATGACATGAAAAAGTGAGTGATAGTATATATATTTAGTGATAATAATTTTTATTTTATCTCAATAATGAATTTTATAATTTTAATAGTGATTATTGTTTTTCAGAATTAGTTTATTATTAGTAAAATTAGTAACAAATAATAGCGTATAAAATTGTCACTACACGGAACTAGAAATATATATAAAACTTTTTAACAATAAATAATTTTTATAATTATATTTTATTATTATTTAGTTGTCAATAGAGAAGCATCACTAACTATCTATAGTGATAACTCCATGCACAATTCTTCACATTAATAATTATGTAATGACAAGATAAAAAAAATATTATCACTTAATATATTTGTTTAGTGACAACTTTAAAATTATCACTTTTGTTTTGTTACTAACAATAGATTCTTTGTAGTGAGTTTTAAATTTGTAAAATAATCATTATAAATTAAATATAGCATATAATGGTAATATAATTAGTAAAAATTATAGAAAGTAAGAAATTTTTTTTGGGGGAAATGGGGGCGGCCAAGCCTTGACGGGTGCTAGGGCCAGACAAGGGCTAGCTTCGCCCCTGCTCTAGACCTATCCTTATAAACCTTGATGTTAGAATATGTGGCCGTTAAGTCAATCGTTGGCTCATTGTAATTTTTTGAACAGTCTTCTCTCAATAATAATGTTGATTAATGATAATTGTCTTTTGACCAATGTCATCTACTAGATTTTTTTTTCCTGTGGATAATTATATCTACACCTCTTGGATATGAGTTATTAACACAAATCAATCTTACTTTTTAAATATTATATATACACTCATCAAAATATCAATATCATTTATACAGATTATCTGTCTTTTGAAAGTTTAAATATACACACCATAAAAACGTCAACAAACATTACACAAACTACCCCCTACTTTTTTGTTGTAAGGCGTGGTTTATGTAATTATGCAAAATATAAGGATGGTTTGTATAAATAGATCATGGGCAAGGCTGAAAATATAATTATCCCTTTTATTTTTTTGGTAGATAAAAGTAGGGTTGACATCCCGCAAACTAACCAGGAAATACTGCGCCGAGAACCAAGCCCTAATTATGTGGGAACAACAGGGGTCATGCCTTAAGCCACATCATCGTTTTGGCAATGCTTGAAGACACATTGTGGATGTGGCAATGTTCGATCTTAATAACCAAATTATACCGATCGATGATATATCTATTTAATTATAATACTTGTTTGATGTTGTCATAACTAAATAATCAAATGCATTTAAAATGGATAACTCTATATTACAAATGATTTTAAATCATTCTACTCTCATTTATACTATATTTTATGAAATATTGATATATATAAATTTTATGATATATAATTATTTAAATTTTTTTCTCCAAAATTTTAATCTAAAATTGACATCCATCCGTCCAAACACAATGTAAAGGACTATTATCTTAAAAATATTTATTGTTTGACGATAACTATTTTCTCTAAATTATATATCAATTTTATATAATTATTTCATGTCTGGTCAGTCCCGATTTGAACTAAATTTTGGCTAAAATTGAATTCACAAACCATATAAATTGTTCATAGCCAAAAATAAATCAGAAGATCCAATGTCTAAATTGTCTGATTTATTAAGGTAGCATAATCTTAAGGTATGGTATTAAATTTGGTCACAACACGCTACAAAAAATGTAATATTTAATCATAATTAATTATTATGATTAAAAATTAAAAAATTATAGCAAATAGTCATTAATTATGATCATGCAATAGTTGTTGGCCGTGATATCTACGAGAGTGTGACTAAAATATTTATTATGGCTAAAAGTCATGTCAAATATTTTACCATGGCTTTTAACCATGACAAATAATTTTTTCTTAATGAAAAAATTATGTTTTTATAATAATTTTTTTTATCGTAGTTAATAAACTTATTTATCATATTTTTTAATCTATAGTTATTACAATTGTAATAAATAATAATTTTTTTCTAGTGTGAAAATATATGAAAAATTAAACACAAAATGACACGGGTTGATGGGACTTGGGCAGGTCACATATATTGAAGTCCTATACCTCAATATTAGATCAATTGATGAGACACATTCATGTAGCCCCATCATGTGCTCTATTTTCTTTATCCGTAAATTACATCAATTTTTTTCATATATATTTAACATAATTATTAATATTATTTTTATTATTTAAAAATGTCAATACTATGATATTTCATGAAATTATGTAATCATGGAGGGTTCAAAATTATCAATTTTATCCTTATTATATTATATATATATATATATATATATATATATATTTTAAAAAAATCAAACAAGGGGGCTGAAAAAAACATAAAAAATAGTAAAAAAGAAAAAAAGAAAAAAAAAGTCCACTTAATCCATTAAAAAAACTTTTATTTTTTTTAAAAAATATATTTATTATTTACAAAAAAATAATTATTAGTTCACCATAAAAAATAAATGAAACTAAACATAAATTAATAGATTGGGCTAGTTGCCGGACGGTTATTAAAATAAACAGGTCTTAATAATTTTATAAATATCGAGAGATATTTGTAATTATGCCAAATTTAAAAAAAAACTCGTTGTAATTTTTTTTTGTTATTTTTCCCTTTAAATTGCACTAATTAAATATTTAAAAAAGATGTCATATTTTAAGTGCAAGAAAAGATTAATTAATTCAAATAATCTATTAGTACTTCACAGGTACTAACGAACCATTCTATATGATTAGATTTGAACCAATTATATTACAAGTATTGCGTACAGTTTAGAAAAAATGATGAATTACATAATAAGTGCATAACACTTATTGTATAATTGACTCGATGTAACCAAATACAATTTGAATAATAATTTTTCCTCGAGTAACTTGAGATACATTTTTTACATTTCCAACCAGTAGGAAAAAAGAATCATTATGGCTACATTTTTAATAGTTGTGTGACAAATAACTTTTGTTAATCATGGTGATTAGATAAATCGATAAAAAAAAATATATAGTTAATCCACCATGAAATATTTTTTTATCATGGTTATAAGTCATGATAAATATTTTAAATACAGTCATAAAAAGCATGGCCAACCACTGTTGCATAGCTGTGGTTAATAATTATTTACTATGAGTATTTATTTTTAACTATAACAAATAATTATAATTAAATATTATATTTTTTTAGTGAATCAGAGCGATTAGTGTTAAAACAAAACAAAATATACGAACTATACGTTCGCTAGGAATATTCTTTTTTATTTTTTAAAGGAATATCTTGGAATGAATATTCACTTGCTCATGGCATGCACATATATAAATTAACAATCTATAAAAATTAAAATAAAATAAAAATAAAAGTAGTAGATTTGGGAATATCTATGTCTACCAACTTTTGATTTTTGCTTTACCCTTTTTCACTTTGTCAAAGTCTTCTAGTATGAATAAGATGGTCAGATGGTGTGCCTTTTTTAAAAATAAAAAATAAAAAATAAAATACATTAATATTTCAAAATCAACAACATATTATTACAAAGTGTATATGTGGTATATTTACACGTGTGTGCACAATTAATTTAAATTTTTTTAAAATATATTTAATTTTAAAAGAATTAATTAAATTAATAAAATATTAATAAGTATTTAATATATTAATATTTTTAAATCAATCAACAACTTCAAAATAAATAAATATTATATTAAAAAATAAATTAAAATATCTACTATACGTAAGACTCAAACTCATAACCTTTTAATTATGTAATCTCACTCAACCTCATCACTCAAACAACATACCTTTATTTGTAATGGTCCTTCGGGCAAAACCCTAATTGCGTTCACGTGACATGCACCCTCACCTTCTTCTCCAATGTATCATACCTTAAAATTCTGTCTTCCATTATATATATATATATATATATATATATATATATATATATATATATATATATATGAAATCCTTACACATATTATTTCTATGTATTTCCCCACATTCTCTTGGTACAACATGAAACTCATATTTGCGATGACTAGTTGTTGTTACATGCGGTTCTCACAAACATATAGAAAAGAATTATGATATGGGACGAGGAAAAAAATTTATGATGAGAAAAAAAAAAAAAAACATGAGAAGAAAGAAACGTGAGGTGAGATGACAGAGAAATAATATTTTATAATTGTAAGCTTATTAAAAATATGAAAATTTATAAAATAAAAAAAATATGGAAAACTTTGCAGAGAGAGAGAAACATGGAGTAGTGAGTGAGAGATTTTTCATTTTTATTTTGAAATTACTATTTTGACCAAATTTGTTTTGAAGAAAAGAAATAAATTTGAGGGTAAAATTGACCATTCAAAAATTGATACGACAACAAAAAATTTCTTTTATAACATATAAAAAGAAATTTTATGTGAGATAATAAGAAAAAAGAATTTTATTAAAAGAATAAATCACAATATTAACTTATAATAAATATGGAGAAGGAGAATAAGAAATGTGGGGTAGTGGGTGGTTATGAGGAAAAATATAATTATAAAATTATTAAAAAATATTGAAATTACTAATCTGACCAAATAATTTTAAAGAGAAAAAAATAAAATGAAGAAAAAATTAAGATAATTTAAAATTGGCACACTCAAAGGGTTCTCTTTTATAATAATATAGATATTATAGATAATGTTCAACATGTGTGCTCTAGCACGTGACAAATGATTCATTGCAATTCTCCTCTTAGTTGTTTGCAAAAATTTCTGTTTTCAAGATGAAAATAAATTTTTAAATAAATTAGTCATTGTGGCACATCGCGAAAATATAAATATATAAATCAGTACATTACATTAATAAAAGAAAAAGAAAGAAAGAAAAATATCAATTAATGTAAATTTTGAAAAATTAAATAAGTTGGTTATTTTATCATGAAGAGTATTTTTTACTTCACAAAGCATTAGTGTGGCAGCATCATTAACTGCTATTTGTGAATATAAAAGAAATTTTCTTTTTATATTAGTATAGATTATGGGTTTAGTTGAAGCGTACTAGTCGGAAGTGTTGGAGTATATATTTAGGGAATAAAAAAAAAAAGATTAGTGCTTACGATTTTAAATATAAGGTGAAAAAGTGGTCGGAGAAGCTTATAACTTTTGGCGTGAACGAGATTAATTTAAGCAATTCAATAATAATAAACTATGAATAAAAATATTATTTTTAATTTATTTCAACTATAAGTTGATAATCACTTAAGTTAACTTATATATTGCAAACACGTCTTTATTCATTTTCTATGTTTTGTTACAAGAATTCAATCTCTAATTAAATATTATGAGGGATCTTTGTATTTTTAAGTTGATCGATATTCTAATATTTTAATTATTACATCTTAATAAATTTTTCATATCGTCTATCATGATCACATGACCTTATTCGATCTCGAACGTTATAAGTAAAAACAGTTGATGTTTTTAGTTATTAAACGACAATATCATCTAAAATTTTAAGCTATTAGAAAAAAAATTAATATTATATTTTAACACACATGCAAATCCTATACTTGAGATTCTTTTTTCATAAACGGGCAGCAATGAGATTTAAACCCAAAACTTCTTTGTTTGTCCAGACTCAAATACCGTATTAGACGACCACTTCATCTAAAAAAATTAATTATTAAAAAGAAATTATTCATATTAATATTTGAACACACTCCGATCAAATAAATTTAGGACAAAAGGATGGTATTTATATTTTTTTATCAAATTAAATTATTTTTTTCCTTAGTGCATGGGGTTGCTCAACACTTGTACGAGATTTGATTGGGGAAAAAGAATTATGTCAGAAAATAAATATAAATTAAAAGTAGGTAAATTCTTTATTCCGAAAGTCAAGATATTCTCCGCCCTTGGATTATTTATAATCAACCACACCATTACTTTAATCATGATCTGATCTAGAACTCAAACTCTGCAGTCCACCCACACTTTTTGTCCATACTTCGATTTAATTAAACACATTGTACTTCACTAATTAATTAAATTAATTAGAGTTAATATAATTTTATTCAAAGTCCTATGGCCAATTGTTTTTTTTGCATATTTTAATTATCTTTACTTTTAATAATTTATTTAATTAAAGGATACATTACAACAACCTCCCTTACGGGTTGGCAAAATTACGAATACCCCCTCGTTGTTTGAAAATTTACCAATACCCCCTTGATTTTAACGATCACCTGACAATATTTAGCCTAATCCGTTAGGTTTTTATCCATTTTTTGTGGTAAACTGATCAAAATACACTTATGGATTAAAAATTATAATTATATGTATTTTTTAAAAGGTTTTTATTTTTGCTATCGACTAAGTGGATAATTTTTTTAATAATTTTTAAAAAAATTTCATCCACCTTGTTTTATTTTTTTTATAAGGGCAAAGTTGATAATTTCATACCTCCATCCAATAATTACATAATCTCATAAAATATCATGGGGGTATTTGTAATTTTTCAAACAACGAGGAATATTCGTAATGTCAAACCTTAGAGAAAATCGTTGTAATTTACCCTTAATTAAATGCAATAAATAAAAATAAAAGAAATAACTGATCGAACAAATAAAACATACCAATTTTAACTATACACTAATTGTATATGCCACGTATGATGCATGACTACATTTAAAAAATATAAATAATTAAATATAATTTACTAAAACTCTTTGTGGTGGGAAAAATAGTAATATGAAAATGATTAATTTTGAAAGAAAATATTTAAAATTACGGAGAAAGAAAAAAATTATATTAATTAAAAATTATGAGGTACGTATTGTTATACTTATCATATGATAGATAATTTGTGGTGAATTAATTGGGTCCAAAATGTGAAATTTTCAATTTTAAACAAATATTACACTTAGGCATAATTTGGGCCCGCGGTCGTATAATTAATTATGAAAAATAATTAAATTTTAACAGTGATTATGATGTTCGAATTCGTAATTTCATAAATGGTGCATATGCAAATTGTAGCTGAGTTTTTAAATTAACTTCAATTTTTAGGTTAACGAAGGTATAATAAAATTATTTAATGAGCATAATAGGTAATTTAAATTAAAAAATAATTATGTTGGTTTTTTTTTTTTTTTTTTAATGAAAACGATCAAGTATGTTATTAACGGCAATCAAAATATAGAACAAATAAACCCTTACTAAGGCCAATATGATAATACCCAACACATTTCATGAAAATAGGCCTAACACTCGGACTGGGAATTAATGCATTTTTTATCCTCAAATAAAGTGATTAATGTGATTTGGTTCTCAAATAATTTAGGGTTGTAATTTTGGTCCTTAAATTTTAATTTTTTTTGGCATTTTTTATCGTTCCGTTAATTTTTTCATTAAATTTAATGAAAATTTCATTTAAAGTGAAAAAAAAATGCTATTTTCCTCTCATTTTATGGTGTTTTTCAAGTTGTAATCCAATGCACTCATTTTTCTTATTTTTCTTCAAATTTTAAAAGAGAATAAACAATAAATAAATAAATTATAACAACAAATTTTCTAAATAGTATTAAAAAAATTGTTAATAGGAAAATTATCAATAAATTTAAAAATTGGTTGCTTAAATTTATTTATTTTTAGTTTATTCTCTTTTAAAGCTTGAAAAAGGACACAAAAAATATATGCATTAGATTACAATTTGAAAAATACCACAAAATGAGAGGAAAATAGCATTTTTTTTTCCGCTTAAAATGAAATTTCCGTCAAGTTTAACGAAAGACCAAAAGTGCCAAGAAAATTAAAGTTTGAGGATCAAAATTGCAACACTAAATTATTTAAAAATTAAAATCGCATTAATCACTATATTTGAAGACCAAAAATACATTTATCCCCTCAGACTGTCTCACTGCACTCGTCCAATTCCTTCAAAGCCGCAAATACTCGCTACAATGGCCTTGCAGTTGCTAAATTTTGATCGTTGTAATATTGACTGACTAAAATACCTTTAAATTATATTTATTTCTTCCACAAAGTTATGTCTCTTTAATCAACTTATTTATATTTTTTTGAAGTTCATGCGATTTAAAATTAATTATATTTTATTAGTGAAATAGTTATTTTATTATATATATATAATAAAAATTTAAATTATACACAAATATCGATCATGCTTCATCACTAATTTATATAATTAATTTTGGCAACTTGCTTACCAAAATTGAAGCCCATTGCACATCACATCTCCACAAATGATCTAAAAAGGAAATTCTTTTATTGGATAATTATGTTGCCTTTTGAGACTAATTAAGTACTACTACTTTTGTTGAAATATTGAGTGGGTCTACCATAATTATCAAGAATAGGATTATTGCTTAATTAGGGATAATGAGAACACCAATCATAGATACACTAAAAAGGTCCAACCCCAATAAGATCATACAAATAAAATAATATTCTTTACATTTAATTATAAATACCTTATTTATATTATTCCTTTCATGATTTTGGCTCTTGTTTATAATTTTTCTCACATAAAATAATTCGAAGAGTTGACGCAGTAGTGTAGGGTCCCATTGTATTCATACGTGCAGGGTCAATCTATCTAACGGCAAATTTCATATTTAACTCTATCGTTTGCAAAATAATTTTGAACCAGCAACAACAATGAACAGTGAGAAGATTAGTTCAAGCTCAATGAGTTTTGGCGGACATCTAATGGGAAAAAAAAACTTTCATAAAATATAATTTTGATAATCAAAAGGTTAGAGTCAGAACATTTTAAAATCCAAACTCTTTTTATTTGTGTGAACTTATAAATATTTTATATTTTTAAGCATATTTTTATAAGAGTTTAAAAGTTTATAAGATGACGTAAAACGTTGGAATTTGTAAGTTTAAAAATTACTATACAAAATTTACAATAAGTTGTTAGGAATTTGTAAGTTTTTCCAAATAATGTAAACAATTTGTAATCTTTTTCTTAGTGAACTCAATGTGTGTGCAAATATAATAATATTTTTTTTATTAATTAATAATTTATTATCAAAATACTATTGAATAAAATAAAATAGAGAGGATAATGAATGAAAAAAATTATATATAGGCCTCGTTTGGTTCATGTGATAGGCATAATAAAATTATTTATTATACTTAATCACATGTTTGGTTAGTATTATTAAAGTCCAGTATTAATACTGAACCCAATCTTATTAATCACAACAAATATGATTATGAATCAAACCCTTTTAATTAGTATTAACTAGATACGGTGGCACGCAGTACCTGCGCACGTAATTTTTAATAATTTTTTTTATTTTATTAAAGCTCATATTAATTTATATTTAAATTTGTCATTACCTTTCAACCTCACATAAAAACTATCTAAACTTTAATACATTAATTATCAGACATATTTACTCTTCTATATATATTATTATACAATACATATTAAATAAAAAAATTGATTCTTTATAATATATCATATTGATAATGATTATTATATATACATGCAAAATAAGTATTAATATATTTTTCAATTTCTTAACATAAGCTTAAATAAAATGGGAGTAAATTAATTTTTGAGTTCATATAATTGCATGAAATTAATTTTCTAAATGAACTTAATTGAGTGGTTGATTTAACATGGGTTGGGAAGTTGAAGGGCATCTTTGGCATTTAAAAAGTTTGGTGTAGTGGTATGAGAACTACCACATTGAGTTTATAAACCTCATTCCCTTTATAATAGTATAGATAATCCTACAAGTTATTAATATTTTTCCCTAATTTACCCTTAGACACTCTCCTTTCTCTCTCCCATTTACCTTTTTTGTTAGGAAAAATTGCATAGTACCCCTTCGTGTTATCCAGAAAATGCTAAAAATTTACACGTGTTAATTAAATAGTCTAAAAATTCCCTCTATAATTATAAACCCTTCCAAAAAAAAAAAAAAAACCTCTCCATAAAAAAAAAAATGGAGAGTTGCTTACACGTGCTAGAAATGAGAGTTGGATACAATTTTGATCTATTTTTAGCCTTTGACCATTTTGAATGGACAAAATTACCCCTATCTTATGCTATTATCCCCTCTTTTTTTTTTTTTTTATTAATTCTTTACCTTTTTCACATTTTATTCAATAATATCACAAATACTGAATAATTAATGTTCATGAAATATTTATATGTAAAAGTATCAGTACACCAAATTAAATTAATATACATTTTTTATAGATTGAAAATATCAAATATTTAGGATTATTTTAATTTATATATTTTCAAAATTAAAATACATGATTTCCCCCTAAAATATTATTAATTAATTTGATTTTGTGTTGATTATATTTTGAAATTATATTATTTATATAAATTACGGAAAATATTTTACATGATATATTTTCCTAAATAATATTAGTTAATTTAATTTTGTATTGAATATATTTTAAAAATTATATTATTTATATAAATTACAGTAAATAAATTTTAGTATTTTAAATATATTTATATTTAAATATAAAAATACATAATTAATTTAATTCATAAATTAAAATTTATAAAATTCCCCTGCTTGGACGAACTCCGCCTCACCACTGTCTCTACCTCTTTTCACTTCTCCGCAACTGATCTGGACACTCCCACCTTCGCTCGTCGTCACCCACCCAAATCTGGGCTGCGATGGGCATTGTCGCCCATCCAGATCTGGGCACGACGTTGCTGGCCAGATCTGGGCACGACGTCGCTGCCCAGACGTCGCTGCCCAGATCTGGGCGACGACTTTGTGGGCAACGACGCCTGTCGCCTAACAGTGATTGTCGGTGGATGTATTATACAATATTATATTTATGATAAATTTACATATGTGTATATATAAATATATTTTTAAAATACATAAATTTGGATTGTTCGTTTTTAAATTTGATTAGATCTTATGGTTCTGATAAGATATAGAAGATCCAACTGTCATTATAATAACAATTATTTATAATATATAAGGGTATAACAAAAAATTATGAAAAAATGACGTCGTTAAGTCAAATAAATGGCAAGGGGAGAGTGTGCAGAATTTTAAAAAATACAGGAATTTTTTGCTTATATTTTTAATACAGGGGATTTATAGTTGAATTTTCATAATACTGGGGGGTTTTATGAAATTTTTCCTTTTTGTTATTTGTGAAGCTTGTGCATGATTTAAAAAAAAAATTTAAATTATAATAATTTAATAATAAAAAAATAGTAAAAATATTACTTCTTTCTGTTTTGGACATTTGAAAAATATTTGAGTTTTTACGATTAATTACTTAATTGAATACGCGTTTCCAACTTCGGTTTTATATAAATATAAAAAATATATATATATTTTAAAATTAATTTTATTTTAAGCAATTGTATTTCAATAAGTAATTTAGTGATTTTTTTTTATTTTTTTAAACCATTCACAAGCTAAAATATAAAAATATAAATACCTTAAAAATGGATACCCCTTTATAGTCTTTTTACTTTTAATCATATGTTATCACCCTTTCAACCAAACACATATTATATTACTAAATGAAATATCCCACAAGCAATATCTCAAACCAAACATTATATAATGTAAGATAGGATTGATAATCATTCAATTTTTCATCCTATCTAATCCTATCATGCCTAATTCTATCACACAAACAAAACGAGCCCATAATATATTAACAAAAATATGGATAAATGAGATTATAAGTGTGTTGTGTGGGGGGGGGGGGGGTAGTTATTTGAACATGGTAAGTGGAGGATGAGTAGTTATTTGAACATATAAAAACTGGAAAAATAAAATAAATAAATATATTTTAAAAAGAAATAAAAATAACAGGCTAAAGACACCAAAACCACCATCTTCAATAATTATGTAGTAGTACAGAATAGCATCTATAACTAACCAACAACTACTACTACTATAGTAGGTAAACAACTAATGTTAAAATAAACCAATACTTGCACATTGGTAGGATCTGAACTCATGATCATTATGGAATCTCAACATCTTCAACGTTTTATACTAATATTTTGCTAGCACTATTAAAAAATGCGGGATAACGGTTTTTTTGTAACGGCCAAAAGTCGTTACAATTGTAACGGTCATTGTAGCTATTTTGTAACGGTACGAGAGGGCTGACATCATATGGAAAAAAAATTATTTTCTTATTTTGTAACGGCCAAAAATCGTGCGTATGGCCGTTACAACCAGTATGTTGTGCGTAAAACCGTTACAACATTCTGGCCGTTACAATATTGTACTGATTTTTGTAACGACCCAGGCATTGTAACGAACTTTGAGGATGAAATAGAAGCCGTTACCATGGTTGTTACAATGACCGTTCCAAATGTCATCACCAAAAACTGGTTGTTACAAAGAAACATCTATATTATAATGGCTAATTTATGGTTACTTTTCAACGGCTATATCAGGAGTTACAAAAGTCGTTACAAAAGCAGCTACAAATTATCTTATATATATGTGCAAGATGTTTTCATTTCATTACAATTCATGTTTTAGAAAATCTTACTAACCACAAACACTCTCAATACTCGAATTTTCTTGCATGTTTCCTTGAGTGACTTTGGATTAATATTCAATTAATTATATATAATATCGCTCGAATTCTTTGACCGTCGATTAACTACCTAGTGGTGATAGTCTTTTGAGTTGGTCAACCAGGTAACAACGTACGACTAATTTAGTACTGTATTGCATTTAATTGAATTAACTATATTTTGCTAAGTACATAGCTAGTGATTAATTTAATTAGGTAGTTTTTATGATCAATTTTTAATTTTTAATTATATATATGTGTTAGTTAATATATTGTTAATATGCATGTATTCACCTAATTAAGTAGTGTAATGCATGTAATTAATATTTTTAAATTTATAAGTCGTGATCAAATTAGCTGAAAATTATAGCGTAATTATATGTTGCATACATGTGAATTTGCAGTTATATATATATAATATCATCATGTTACGAGAATTGAGAAGATTGATGTATAATAAGAACCTTTCGGGGAGGGCAAGTCTTACACCAGATTTTGAGGATGGGGTTAAGAATTTCATAGAATGGGCTAAGGGACAACGTAGACATATGGATGGAGAAAAAATTAGGTGCCCTTGCCGAAAGTGCAAGAATACAAAGTTTGGAACACCCGATGGAGTCAGTTATTATTTGTGTATGCGATGATTTATGACTGAATATTACAATTGACTTCGCATGGCGAGGATATTGTGCAGGATTATTATGAGGCTCCTAGTGTTTCTCAAGTGTCGGAGGAGCCAACCTCTGCTGGCCATGTTAAGGTTAATTATCCACAGTGGCGTGATGAACAACGTATGGATTGGGCACAGAGAATGATTTTTGATGCACCCGGGCCGAGTTATTTTGCTTCTTATCACGAAGGTGTCCTTGATGATGGTACGAGGTCCGTCCCTATGGATGCCGGTACTAGTTCATACGTTTACGGCGGCTGTGGCCTGTACGATTATGATTAGTCGGGCTTGACAGACCATTTTTCTAATATAGTGCATGCTGCAGACCAACCTTTGTGGGATGGTTGCAATTAATCTCAATTGGGTGTTATTGCTGAGTTGATGGATATCAAGGCGGATGGTCATTATTCTGAGCGAATATATGATAGAATATCCCAATAGGCTAATATAATATTGCCATCTGATCACACTCTGCCGGGAGATTACTACAACACGAAGAAGTTGGTAAAGGATTTGGGTTTACCCATTGAGAAGATTCATACGTGTAACATGACTGTCGGGTATTCAACTGTGGCCCGACCCAGGAATATTTACTCGCAGACTGTCGGGTCGGGTTGCAGGTGCTGACCCCTATCATGACCCAACTCGGGCCGAGTCATATTTATCAACCATTGATTTTTACAGTAACGAACTAGGATGACACCACGTGGTAGAATGTGAGTGAACCTCATTCTGCTAAGAGCTTGTTGATCTCACGACCTGCGACCTAATAAAGGTGTAATTATCCCAATACTTTAATAATATTTCTTAGAATAAAATATGACATCTCGTAAATATAATCACATGTCCAATATTAAATATTGACTCCAAAAGGCATTAAAAAGACCAAATTAAATTATAATATCTAACATAATTATGCGTAATCAAATTATTTCCCGGGTTTGAAGATCCGGATCCTAATTTCGAACAACCCGGTCAAAGACCCGTCTGATATCTAGCCACGCACCACTTCGCTACTTCCATATTTTTAGGGCTTTTCTTTTCTTTGTTTTGTTTTTTTGGAAGTGGAGAATTTTCCATTAATTTTATTTTCTTGTCATTTTCAACGTTGTATAAATAGTTGCCGTAGATGGGTTTTCTGACACAGTGCTTAAATATACACAGATATACATACACCTAAACTTGTATGTATACTTGTCCGCTACAACGGCTACTTCATTTACAGGACCATTTTTCTTTGTTTATGGTGTTTTGAGTGTTTCTGGGCTTTTGTTTGGGGATTTCATTTGCTGAAAAAAGGGCCAAAAAGAAAAAAAAAAAGAAAAAACCCCAGAAGAAAATGAACTACCAGAATGACAAGTGAGTTTCTTGAATCTGAACTTGTTTAGTTTCTCTTTGAAAAAAATGGGTTGGGTTTTTTTTGTTGATCTTGTGTTATTTGTTTTGGGGCTAGTATTTTGAATGTTGTGCTTTTGTTGACGATGAAAACTTTGGGTGGGTTATGAAAAATTGGAAAATGCTTGTTCTTGATACTGTTAGGCTTGATTTTGTGTTATATTTTGTGGGTTTGCTTTTTCATTCTGCTGCAATCATTTGAGAAAATTGATATGACTGTGTGGATTTTGATTTGCTTTTTTTTTTCCCTTGTAAGTTCTTCAGGTGTCCTTTGGGATCTGTTGTTTTAGATGTTGTATTTGTTCATTGCTAAATGTATGTGAACGATTTGTTCTAGCAAAAATTTTGGTGCTGGAGATATCTTAGTTGTTAATCATTTGTTGGAACTTCACTCATTATGTGTGTTTTATGTAATTTGGAAACAAGATTTTACTAATTTATCTGCTGAATGATGTACATTTAGGTTATTCATCATGCAAATGGAGGACCTTTGCTGTTGTTGATTTATTTTACTTTGAACAATCATTGTTGAAACTTCACATTGATGTTTACGGTAGATTTTCGTTAGTTCACGTCTCGTTGTGTGTGTAAATTCATCTTCTTGAATTGGAAACAGTGACATGTGGGATTGGCAAGGTCAGGATTATTGTCTTGAAGATGACACAAGTATAGGAGGTGAGTCTTACACTTGTCGACTGACTATGTTTGTTTGATTGACTGATTGATTTTTAACTTGTCTTGCTATGGTGGACAGAAATGTCTAAGTCCCTGTTGAATGGAGTGAACCAAAATGTAGACCATATGTCTTATATGTTTGATGGAGCAGCTACCCCCGTCAAGGCTTGTGGGGACTTGGCTTACCACGTTACCAACAACGGTAGAATGTTAATCTCTTATGCATATAGTATTACTTTCTCTGCCCATATTCTAATTGCAATTTACTTTGTTTTGTAATTTTCTCAAATGGTTTTTCATATCTATTTTCGTATGACTTACCGTTGGGATGCATAGATGTATTGTTATTCATCTATGGTACTAGCAGTTTTGAATCTGTTGATGTTGCTCGTATATGTGAATACTCATGTGATAATGCACTGTTCTTACACTTGTAATGCTTATGTTATTTGTGTGCATTCTTGGTATAAGAAGCTTCACCATATCCCGAATCGCAGAATTGACAAGTCAAATGGTTCGTGTTTTATTAGCACATCAAACATTTAGAGTGAATGATGAATCTGCATGAAATGCTTCCTATCATATAAAACTACAAAAGAGTATATTCTAGGAATGCAGCTCACCTGCATTTTATTGAACAAAATGCAGAAGTTACAGGGAAAGAGTTGGAGCAATACAGGGAGCCTTCCTCTCAAGTAAAAAGGCGTCGGGTGCTACAGTTTGAGTCTGAAGTTCTGGATGCACCTCTTTGCAATGATGAGGCGTTTTTAAGATCTAAGGTCGACGCCAACTCATGCATTTCTCTTGGAAATTGCCATGTCTTTGGTACAAGTACATCTGCTGCCAGAGCGAATGTTGTCTCGTAACTGATGTTGTTCTACTATATCTCCAAATGTTTTATAGGATATAAAAGTTCGCCCATCTGGAATCTTACAGATAGTTTGAAGTCATATCAAGTTGATTCAACATATTTCATTTTAAGATTCATTATCCCGTCTAGCACATGATAATATCGAGCCAGTTTTCGACCTTTGTATCAAGTAGGATCTAAAATTGGACAACTTTCAACTATATTTTACCATAACGTTTTTTTCTCAAAGCGAATTGGAACCCTGATGCTTCAAACAATCAGTGCCAGCACCTCCTAAGATGTCCTATGCTACTAGTTCTATTGCATCATCTGATGTTCAAAATAGCCACTAAATCTGCTTCGGTTTCGTGTTTAGGAGACACCAGATTCTCTTGAAGATGCTTTATCTGAAATGTCACAGTGGGTTGCTGGATTCACAGGTTTGTTTCTTTCAGATTTTTGTTCTTGAGATGGTTTGGAATTACTCGAATTATTTTTGTTCTTGAGATGGTTTGGAATTATTCAAATTATAGGATATTTCTGATAGTTCTGATATTTACAGAGGGCACATCTGCATCCAGTAATGACTGTCTGGACCCATCATCTGAAGGGTGGATTGCTGACTGCTTTAATGATGCCGGGATGCATTTCTGCACTGAAGATATGTATGTTGCTTCATTTTTACATTTCATTTTTAGTGAAATAATATTCCCACCTAACTCTTTCCGTAAACAGCAGCAGTGCATCTGGAGCATCTGATGTTCCAATTGACATTACGGGTAATCCAAAATATTTCTTTTTTATAGCCATCTCACTTACCAGTATTAATTGCAGCAACATTTTTCCTTTGCTTTCTTCGGTCCCTCCTGCCCTTGATTTCCCCAGCTTAACACGTTCAAATCGTTCTTGCAGAGCTTTGCGACACCCCTCCCGAATATGATGCTAATCCCGTAAAAAAACATCCTGTTCATACTAATGGAAATGTTGTTTTCAAAGGTAATTGTAGCATGTTGAGTTGTTATAAACAATTCTTGGACTTGGCATGATATTGGTTTCATGTTCCTTGTTCGATAAACCAAAAAGGAGTCTGATTCCGTTTTCTCTTCCTTCTTATGTTTCACCAATCAGGAAGGAAATCATACATGCGCACACCTCCAAAACTAGCCTCATCCGTCGTCTACCCATTTGCCTTCATCAAACCATGCGGCGTACACGGACATGTCACTCTTAAGGACATAAACCAGAGGATACATAACCCACCAACCACAAAGCCAAACGAAGAAGACCCTTCCGTTTCTTTTCCCACATCAGCATTTTCTGGGAAACCCGTTGTTGGGAAAACTAAAATCCGCACCGAAGGTGGAAAAGGTAGCATTACAATCATGAGAACCAAAGGGTAAGTAATACCAGTGTTTTGCCAATACTTTCTGGAGGTGCATCTTTGTTGCTCACCATGAAGAAACTGCAGCCGAAGCTAACTTTCAGGTGGACTCCAACTTATGTTTTGCTTTGTTTATGATCTGAATTATTCGGTAGTATTTAAGGATCTCGACTTCTAGTTGATCCTCGCATTTTTCCTCGGCCCTTCAGAGGAAACTTCATCAGCTTTTGTAATTTTAATGTGAAAAGCATGTATCTCTTCCTTATTTCTTGTTACCGGAGTGATCGCCTACCGTTGTAAGTTGTACTCTTGGTGGAACTTGAATGTTGAGATCTTTATTAGTTGAACGATGCCCCCATCTCATCTTGAGGGTTCTCAAGAATTTTGTGGAAAGGATGGACATGGCTGCATGTACGTAAATTTTCTTGATGCAGCTCAGATAATTTGTTTCTTTTCTGAATTGGTTGAAGGGGTTTGATACATAATTTCTACTACAAGAATGTGTAAATTGTTATATATTTCCTGTATTCTTGGCAAGTAATTTTGTTTTTTGAGGCAAAGTTTTGTTGTGCGGATGTAAATGAATCGAATCGAGTCGAATCGATAATTTGTTTGATGTTAAACTTTAAAAGTTAGTTTTGAATTTTGGTTGATTAATAATTGAGTTGAACTTGTATTAAACTCAAGTAGTTTGATGTTTCACATATTAGTTGTCGTTGCACGTTAGCTTTATGGATATACATTAAATAATTCTTCTCGTTTAAAATATATAAAATATAAAGAAAGTATATAAAAAAAAGCATATTTAAAGAAGAAATAAAAAAAGTTAATTTAATAAAGAATTGGTATAATTGTGTTATTTTGTGGTGTTACTTTTATAGAAAAAGAAAATAATAATTACAATTAATTTAAAAATTATCTAACTAGGGGTATAATTATCAGATTTAAAAATTGGTGTGGGTGTCACTATTCTTCATTTATGAGTATAAAGAGTTTTTTTTTAATCCTAGCCATTGTGATCCGTCACTCCAGTGTGCATATAATAAATAAATTTTCATGTTTTAAAATAATAGTAAAAATAATTCATTACAAAAAAATTTATTAGTTAATGTCAAATTTAAATAGTTGAATAAATTAGTTATCTTGTCAGTTGAAGGGTATTTTTGATTTTCTACTTCTAAAACGGCTAACAAAAAACGCTTTTATGCCAAAAGTTAGAAGCACATTGGGGGTACTTTTAGCTGCTTTGGCTTTTTTTTAATAAATAAATTCAATTTTATTTTTACTACTATTCCCTTATTATAATAATTTTAATTCAACTTTACTATTTTTTATTTATTTTTAAAGTTATATATTTAAAGTTGATACTGAAGTTTTCAAATAATTTGAATAATTTAATAATAATTGAATTTACACTTTCACATATTTACTATTTTTATTTATTTATTTGGTGTATCATCTAATTATATTATTTTGTTCACATATTATTATTTGATTAATTATAATATGGTTAAATACATTTTGCACCTCTAAACTATATCACCTATATTAATTACCTCCCTAAACTAAAGAAACCTTCAATTACCCTTTCTTTGCGATAATCCTTTAAATTAAATAAAAATGGACAAAAATACCTTGACTACTAATAATATGCTATATTCACTTTAATTCCCTCTATAGTTAAATATATCAATCAATTTCACTTCAATTTTTTATTTTTATGATGTTAATAACTTGATATTGGATCAGTCACATATTGAATAGATCAATGTTATTACTTTTAAAGGGTAAAATACAATGATTTCCCCTGAAATTTGGGATAATTACGAATACCCCCTCGTTGTTTGAAACGTTATAAATACCCCTTGATTTTAACGGCCGTCTACAAATAGCCCAATCCTCTCATTTTGTATGATGAACTAACCAAAATACCCTTGTGAATTAAAAATTATAATTTTATTTATTTTTTAAAAAAATATTTTTTTATGGACTAAGTGGATAATTTTTTCATCCATCCCGTTCAATATTTTTTATAAGATTTTAATGCTTAAAAAATAATAAAAAATACAGTAAGGGCAAAGTTGATATTTTTATACCTCCATTCAACGATTACATAATTTCATCAACCATCAGGGGGGGTATTTGCAATTGTTCAAACAATGAGGGGGTATTTGTAATTACGCCAAATCTCAGGGGAGGTGGTTGTAATTTACCCTACTTTTAAATTGAAATAAATTTATAAACTTGTGTTAGGTTATTACACTAGACATAATTTTAAATATAAAAATTTTACAAGTGATAGTCAAGCCTATTGTTTTGGCACTATCAAGTGAGGTAATTTGAGAGTTGATGATCAGGTAACTTTTTTTATTTTTCTTTCATGTACTAACTCTATTTCATCATTTGACTTAATTTTAGATCCAACACGTTAGGCCTGCCAATTAATATGCACTACCTAGACCTAGACCCATTTTGGTAGTTATGACCCGTATCCACATGTAATATTTTTACATTAGATCAAGACTTGGATACATATATATAGAAATAATTTTTTTGATTTGGGTAGAACCTACACTCTAAAATACTAGTGGCAAAATTTTAATATGTAAAAATGCTTCTTTATTCGTTAATTAAAAATGAGTGAATTTACAAACTTTTGCTAATTATCAATATTACTATTTATAAACTCAAATTTGAAGTAATTATTTGGTACTTAATTAATTTATAACCATTATAGTTAAATAAACTTTTCAAATTGATTAATATATTTAACAATAGAGGGGAATAATGTAAATATATCATATTATTAGTAGTTAAGGGTATTTTTGTTAATTTTTATTTAATTTAAATAATTATCAAAAGATAGGGGGTAAATGAAGGTTTACTTGGTTTAGAGAGGTAATTGATGAGGATAACATATTTCAGAAGTGCAAAATGTATTTAACCCTATATATATATATGTATATATCCTTATATATATAAATATGAGGATAACATACTTCAGAGGTGCAAAATGTATTTAACCCTATATATATATATATATATATATTGATTAACCTATATATATATATATATATATATTGCAATCATGCAAGTTAATCAACAATTATATTACTTAGTGGGAGAGTTATTAAATTAAATAATTTTTTTAATATTTTGAAAAATTAAATATAAAATATACTAATCAAAATAAAAATTTATTATTTTTTTGAAAAATAATTATTATTTATAAACAACAAGTGAAATAATAAGTAAAAATAATATCTTTTTAATAGGAATAAAACGATCTTTAATCAATTACGATTTTTTGAAAAGGTATTTTTCTCCAAATACTATTCAATTTAACTTTATCTGTTTTTTACTGTCTTTTACAAGCAATACCCCAACTTTTGATTCAACTACAACTTATACCTTTTGTACAAAATTCACTTCTTATGCAACACTCCCGGCACTCAAGTTTCAACACTTGCAGAGCGAAAATTGTTCTCAAAATTATTTGTTAGTTACATAAATTGAATTTAAACGAGTTTTTATCAATCAATTTTTAATTGAGTATTGAGCAATTTAATTTATTTATTTATTTATTTTTGGCCACCTAGTTAGCCTTGGACTAAAGCTATCATGGTGCATAACTCATTTCAGGCACTTGATGAGTTTATTCTCGATGATGATGTGGAGATCTCTGAATGTTACACTTCTCAGGGTCCTACAAGCAACCCCTCTCCTGGTGTTCCATGATCCAAGCAGCCGTATGGAATGTCCGTGGTCTTAATAGAGGAGACCACCAAAAGCGGTGAATATGCTAGTTAATAAGTTCCATCTGCATTTTATTGGTATTCTTGAGACGAGGGCCACCGTAGCTAACCTCACTCGTGTTAAGGTACGCTTACTCCAAAACTGGAAGTGGTTTATTGATTATCCTGTTCCTGGTAGTCGGATTTGGTTAGCTTGGAATCATGCTGAATTAGATGTTGAGATTTTGGATACTGGTGTTCAATACGTGCATTGTAGAATTACACAGCGTTGTTTGCATGAATCTTGTTACGTTACTGTTATCTATAGTGCAAATGATGTGATTGCTCGCCGTGACTTATGGACTATGTTATGTGATTTATCATTGTGCGTTGTTGATTTGCCATGGCTAGTTTTGGGGAATTTTAATGCTGTGCTTGATATGAGTGAAGTATGTGGTGCCTCTGGTGATATAAGGATGGCTATGAATGAATTCAATGATTGTATGATATCTACTGGTTTATTGCATCTCCCAGTTCAAGGGGCCCGGTTCACATGGCGTAATTGTAGTGATGGAGGTTATAGTACTTAACAAGTGGCCGAACACCACTATATTGAGTACTACACCCCGGACGTCCGATCGTTCGATCGTTCGGCCTTGGTGCTACAAGGGAGCATAGTCCAACGGGAGGCTACGATGTTCCGATTTGACAATTACTTAGCTCGTTCTCATGGATTTCTCTCCAAAGTGGCGAATGTTTGGCAGAATAACATCTATGGCACTATGATGTATTCAGTAACGAGGAAACTGAAACTATTGAAATCGGTTTTTTCCGGAAAATAAGAAAGGAGAAGGGTGATCTTGCTACTAATGTTAAATTGGCATCCGAATTTTGGCCATTGTGCAGGAACACTTGATACAGTCACGACATCATCCTTTCCTTATCCAGTTAGAACGAGTTTGCAAACTTGTGGTGGCTAAAGTAACTAAGTTGGAACAGAATATGCTTCAACAAAGGTCCAAATTGCAATGGTTGAAAGGAGGTGATCAATGCACACGCTTATTCTTCCGAAAGGTTGCGGCACGGAGGACTGCGTTACGAGTCTTTCAAATTAACAACTCAAGAGGGGAGCTGCTCACGTCTCCTCAGGATGTCCGAAATGAATTTGTTGGTTTCTATGAGCAACTTCTTGGAGGAACGCGTCGGCGGGTAGTTGTCCAACTTGATCACATACGACCATGGACGCGTCATTTGGTCACAGAGGAGGAGGGCATAACTATGCTTCAGCCAGTCTCTCGTGATGAAATCAAAACTGCTTTCTTTGATATTGTTGAGGACAAGGCCCTAGGACCGGATGGATACTCTTCAGGGTTCTTTAAAGCTGCTTGGCCTATTGTGGGAGAGGAAATGATTAAGGCTATTATGGAGTTCTTTCACTCTGGGAAGATTCTCAAACAACTTAATGCCACCTTGATAACATTAATACCTAAGGTACAACTTCCCTCTAATGTTGCTGAGTATCGCCCTATTTCTTGTTGCAATGTGCTATACAAGGTTATTAATAAAATTTTGGTGCAACGCATGAAGAATGCGATGAACTTGATTGTTAGTACGGCACAGAATGCCTTTGTGCCAGGTCGTAAGATTTGTGATAATATAATGCTTGCATAAGAACTTTTTTCTGGTTACAATCAGAAACACCTCTCCCCACGTTGTGCTCTGAAAGTTGACATGCGGAAAGCATATGATTCTGTAGAATGAGACTTCTTATTTGCTTCATTGCGTATGTTTCGGTTCCCTGAACGTTTTGTGTGTTGGATTGAGGAATGTGTGACTACTGCTTCATTTTCTGTTTGTTTGAATAGGGAACCGCATGACTTCTTTTTTGGTAGTCGAGGTTTACGGCAAGGCCACCCTATGTCCCCATATTTGTTTGTTCTATGCATGAAAGTGTTTCATTTGCAGATGCATAAGAATATTATGGAGAGTAGTGTGTTTCAGTTCCATTGGAGATGTAGGGAGTTGGAGCTCTTCAGCCCGTGTTTCGCTAATGATCTGCTTCTGTTTTGTCGAGCTGATGTTGCTTCAGTGTTGGTGTTCAAGGAGGGGTTGGATTGGTTTTCTGGGGTTTCTGGTTTGCAGGCTAACCCAGATAAGAGTCAGTTGATTCTCTCAAAATCAGCTGAACATTTACGACCTTGTTTACATCAGGTGTTGGGTTTCCAGAGGGTGTGTTGCCCCTCAAGTATTTAGGTCTTCCATTAGTACATTCTCGATTGACGATTCAAGATTGTCAACCTTTACTCTTAAAGGTGGACAAGCGTATTGCAGGATGAATTGGTATTCCTTTATCTTTTTCAGGGAGGGTACAACTTATTAAGACCGTTCTAAGCGCACTACATACTTATTGGAGTGCGTCTTTTGTCTTGCCAAAAGGGGTTATAAAATTAATTGAGAAGAAAATGCGTAAATTCCTTTGGCGGGAAGACACTTGGTGAATGCGACATATCGTGCTACACTTGCTTCTCTAGTATATCATTTATGGAGGGAACGTAACTTGAGAAGATTTCAAAACTCTCGTACGGAGGCGGAAGTGGTGGCGGAACTAGTTCTTGAACATATTCGTTCACGTATTCTTAGTGATGAGTTGAATTTAATTTGCAAACTTCTGTTTGGTATAGACTATGGCGCATCCCTTGGGGTCTGTAGTACTTACTTTGGTTAGTGGTGGCTATGTTGTATCTGACTTAGGCCCATTGCCTTAGTCATATTGCACCACTTTACAGTTCGTTATTAATGCAATTTACCGTACCTAAAAAAAAAAAAACTATCTCAGAATCTAATGAAACTTGACCCAGAGGTAGGTCTTAACACATAATAGTACATGGTAAATTTGTTAAGTGAATGATAACTAGAAGTTAGTAAGATAGGTAAACAAACTTTCTTTAATAAAACATTGCAAACAGGTAAAATAAAAACTGTCTCAGAATTTGACGAAACTTGACCCAGAGATAGGTCTTAACACAGTGCATGGTAAATTTGCTAAGTGAAATAATACTAAAAGTTAGAAAGATAGATAACTTTTTTCTAAAACCGTGCAAAAGAGCTGAAATAAAATCTGTCTCAGAATCTGACGAAACTTGACCCAGAGATAGGTCTTAAGACATAATAGTGCATGTAAATTTGCTAAGTAAAATAATAACTATAAGTTAGTAAGATAGGTAAACAAACTTTCTTTAATAAAACCGTGCAAAACAGCTGAAATAAAAACTGTCTGAATCTGACGAAACTTGAAAGAGGTAGGTCTTAACCATAATAGTGCGTGGTAAATTTGCTAAGTGAAATAATAACTAAGTTAGTAAGATAGGTAAGCAAACTTTCAATAAAACCGTGCAAAATAGCTGAAATAAAAACTGTCTCGAATCTGACGAAACTTGACCCAGAGGTAGGTCTTAACACATAATAGTGCGTGGTAAATTTGCTAAGTGAAATAATAACTACAAGTTAGTAAGATAGGTAAGCAAACTTTCTTTAATAAAACCGTGCAAAATAGCTGAAATAAAAACTGTCTCCGAATCTGACGAAACTTGACCCAGAGGTAGGTCTTAACCATAATAGTGCGTGGTAAATTTGCTAAGTGAAATAATAACTACAAGTTAGTAAGATAGGTAAGCAAACTTTTTTAATAAAACCGTGCAAAACAGCTGAAATAAAAACTGTCTCGAATCTGACGAAACTTGACCAGAGGTAGGTCTTAACACATAAAGTGCGTGGTAAATTTGCTAAGTGAAATAATAACTACAAGTTAGTAAGATAGGTAAGCAAACTTTCTTAATAAAAACCGTGCAAAAGCTGAAATAAAAACTGTCTCGAATCTGACGAAACTTGACCCAGAGGTAGGTCTTAACCATAATAGTGCGTGGTAAATTTGCTAAGTGAAAATAACTACAAGTTAGTAAGATAGGTAAGCAAACTTTCTTTAATAAAACCGTGCAAAATAGCTGAAATAAAAACTGTCTCCGAATCTGACGAAACTTGACCCAGAGGTAGGTCTTAACCATAATAGTGCGTGGTAAATTTGCTAAGTGAAATAATAACTACAAGTTAGTAAGATAGGTAAGCAAACTTTCTTTAATAAAACCGTGCAAAACAGCTGAAATAAAAACTGTCTCCGAATCTGACGAAACTTGACCCAGAGGTAGGTCTTAACCATAATAGTGCGTGGTAAATTTGCTAAGTGAAATAATAACTACAAGTTAGTAAGATAGGTAAGCAAACTTTTTAATAAAACCGTGCAAAACGCTGAAATAAAAACTGTCTCCGAATCTGACGAAACTTGACCAGAGGTAGGTCTTAACCATAATAGTGCGTGGTAAATTTGCTAAGTGAAATAATAACTACAAGTTAGTAAGATAGGTAAGCAAACTTTCTTTAATAAAACCGTGCAAAAGCTGAAATAAAAACTGTCTCCGAATCTGACGAAACTTGACCAGAGGTAGGTCTTAACAAATATGCGTGGTAAATTTGCTAAGTGAAATAATAACTAAGTTAGTAAGATAGGTAAGCAAACTTTCTTTAATAAAACCGTGCAAAACGCTGAAATAAAAACTGTTCGAATCTGACGAAACTTGACCCAGAGGTAGGTCTTAACCCATAATAGTGCGTGGTAAATTTGCTAAGTGAAATAATAACTAAGTTAGTAAGATAGGTAAGCAAACTTTTTAAAAACCGTGCAAAATGCTGAAATAAAAACTGTCTCGAATCTGACGAAACTTGACCAGAGGTAGGTCTTAACACATAATAGTGCGTGGTAAATTTGCTAAGTGAAATAATAACTACAAGTTAGTAAGATAGGTAAGCAAACTTTCTTTAATAAAACCGTGCAAAATGAAATAAAAACTGTCTCGAATCTGACGAAACTTGACCCAGAGGTAGGTCTTAACAATAATAGTGCGTGGTAAATTTGCTAAGTGAAATAATAACTACAAGTTAGTAAGATAGGTAAGCAAACTTTTTAATAAAACCGTGCAAAAAGCTGAAATAAAAACTGTCTCGAATCTGACGAAACTTGACCCAGAGGTAGGTCTTAAACATAATAGTGCGTGGTAAATTTGCTAAGTGAAATAATAACTACAAGTTAGTAAGATAGGTAAGCAAACTTTCTTTAATAAAACCGTGCAAAACCTGAAATAAAAACTGTCTCGAATCTGACGAAACTTGACCCAGAGGTAGGTCTTAACATAATAGTGCATGGTAAATTTGCTAAGTGAAATAATAACTAAGTTAGTAAGATAGGTAAGCAAACTTTCTTTAATAAAACCGTGCAAAACAGCTGAAATAAAAACTGTCTCCGAATCTGACGAAACTTGACCAGAGGTAGGTCTTAACATAATAGTGCATGGTAAATTTGCTAAGTGAAATAATAACTAAGTTAGTAAGATAGGTAAGCAAACTTTCTTTAATAAAACCGTGCAAAATAGCTGAAATAAAAACTGTCTCGAATCTGACGAAACTTGACCCAGAGGTAGGTCTTAACACATAATAGTGCGTGGTAAATTTGCTAAGTGAAATAATAACTACAAGTTAGTAAGATAGGTAAGCAAACTTTCTTTAATAAAACCGTGCAAAAGCTGAAATAAAAACTGTCTCGAATCTGACGAAACTTGACCCAGAGGTAGGTCTTAACACATAATAGTGCATGGTAAATTTGCTAAGTGAAATAATAACTACAAGTTAGTAAGATAGGTAAGCAAACTTTCTTTAATAAAACCGTGCAAAATAGCTGAAATAAAAACTGTCTCCGAATCTGACGAAACTTGACCCAGAGGTAGGTCTTAACACATAATAGTGTGGTAAATTTGCTAAGTGAAATAATAACTAGTAAGATAGGTAAGCAAACTTTCTTAATAAAACCGTGCAAATAGCTGAAATAAAAACTGTCTCGAATCTGACGAAACTTGACCCAGGGTAGGTCTTAACACATAATAGTGCATGGTAAATTTGCTAAGAAATAATAACTAGTTAGTAAGATAGGTAAGCAAACTTTTTAATAAAACCGTGCAAAACCTGAAATAAAAACTGTCTCCGAATCTGACGAAACTTGACCCAGAGGTAGGTCTTAACACATAATAGTGCATGGTAAATTTGCTAAGTGAAATAATAACTACAAGTTAGTAAGATAGGTAAGCAAACTTTCTTTAATAAAACCGTAAAACTGAAATAAAAACTGTCTCGAATCTGACGAAACTTGACCCAGAGGTAGGTCTTAAACATAATAGTGCATGGTAAATTTGCTAAGTGAAATAATAACTACAAGTTAGTAAGATAGGTAAGCAAACTTTCTTTAATAAAACCGTGCAAAACAGCTGAAATAAAAACTGTCTCCGAATCTGACGAAACTTGACCCAGAGGTAGGTCTTAACATAATAGTGCGTGGTAAATTTGCTAAGTGAAATAATAACTACAAGTTAGTAAGATAGGTAAGCAAACTTTCTTAATAAAACCGTGCAAAATGCTGAAATAAAAACTGTCTCCGAATCTGACGAAACTTGACCCAGAGGTAGGTCTTTAACATAATAGTGCGTGGTAAATTTGCTAAGTGAAATAATAACTACAAGTTAGTAAGATAGGTAAGCAAACTTTTTAATAAAACCGTGCAAAAGCTGAAAAAAAACTGTCTCGAATCTGACGAAACTTGACCCAGAGGTAGGTCTTAAACATAATAGTGCGTGGTAAATTTGCTAAGTGAAATAATAACTAAGTTAGTAGATAGTAAGCAAACTTTCTTTAATAAAACCGTGCAAAACGGCTGAAATAAAAACTATCTCCTGAAAAAAACTTGACCTAGAGGTAGGTCTTAACACATAATAGTGCATGGTAAATTTGCTAAGTGAAATAATAACTAGAAGTTAGTAAGATTGGTTAGCGAACTTTCTTTAATAAAACTGTGCAAAACAGCTGATATAAAAACTATCTCAGAATCTGACGAAACCTGATCATGAGGTAGGTCTTAACAGATATATGTGCGTGGTGAATTTGATAAATGAAATAATGACTACAAGTTAGTAAGATAGGTAAGCAACCTTTTTTTTTTTAATCAAACCACCCGAGGGGGTTAGGGGATCTTTTCTGAGTCCCCGTCCCTTCTTTATTAGAAAAAAAGAGCAAGGTTACAACGAGGAGTGCTAACTCCCTATTTTCCTAAAAAAAACCGTAAAGAAGGAATACTACTCCCTTACAGCATGAGCGAAGCAACTGAAAGCATAAAAAAGGAGTACTATTCCCTTACAATTACTCTCAAAGCGTACCTTACAATAACATTCAAAGGATAAATAAGGAGTACTACCGCCTTACAAAAATAGTGATGAATAAAGGAGTTGGTTGCGATAACCCCGTGTGTCCAAAAAGAATAAACCACACTTGAATCATCAGTGCTAACTAACCTACAGACCCAAAGCAACGGACACCAAGCAAGCCTACCACTTCCCAAAACGAAAAGGAGAAAGAGGAAGCTTACTCAATGTGTAAAGAGCCATCTCATAAAAAAGGGGGCATCACCAGTTCCCCAACAATGAAAAAATGGGGGGACAGGTAGAAGTGGATCACGGTCCCAAGCAAGAAGGTGTCACAGCCCCAAACCCCAAATATGGACCAAAGTGGGTCACAACCCAATCAACATATGAACAAAAAATGGGTCACAGCCCAATAAACACATATGAACAAAAGTGGGTCACAACCTGATCAACATATGAACAAAAAGTGGGTCACAGCCCCATTGAACATTTATCAACAAAAGGGGTCATAGCCCGATTTTGTAACCGGAGATCAGCCACCGGTACGTACCTGATGTTGGCTGACTCCCTCCTTACTTTCCTCAAAACGATGGCACTTTGGCTTCCAGGGTATTGATGCAGTTTTGCATGAATAGAGTAGTACGGCGGAGAATACAGGGGCCATTGTCTCCGACGTCTGTGTGTGCTGACAGCTTCACTTGAGAAAAGAAACTCCAACACCAAATACAACAGATACCCCAACTAGAAACATCTTACCTAAGACCTTGGCTGAATCGAGCATACCTGTCACTTCCGAAACATTGTTAGCAATTTTTAAAGCGAATGTAAGGAAGGCCACTAGAGTCAAGAGTTACAATACCTTTCACCTTACCTATGAGACCCTCCTCTTGAAGAATGCAAAGTTGTTGTGCCGAGCACGCTTGGTTGGCTAGGAAATCTGCCACTTGGTTGCCTTCTCTGAATATATGAAAGATTCTGTATGTCATTTGGCTCAGGATTTTCCGAATTCTTTGGAGAGTGTTCTGAACGTTCCATGCACCTTGTCTAGGTGAGGATATGAGCATGATAATTGCCTTAGCATCAGTTTCTATCCAAATGTTGCGGAAACCCTTATCCCTGCATATTTCCAGTCCTCTGTGTATTGAACTCAATTTAGCTTGAGTGTTCGTATTAGTCCCGAGAGGTTCCTGGAATGCAAATATTACTCTCCCGAGATGGTCTCGAAGAATGCCCCCTACACCGGATATGCCTGGATTACCTTTGGACGCTCCATCAGTGTTAAGTTTATACCAACCTTCTTGTGGTTTCCTCCAGTGGACAATAATTGCTTTTTGCAGCTGGATTCTCGACTGGAGAGGGATGTTGAGGGAATGAACATCGAATAGGTCACCTTGTGCGTGCTCCGATTTTATTACCCCACATCGGTGAAGATTTTGGAGGTACACCAATGTTTTGTGGATAATGATGGTCGCCTTGAATTTCACCCTTTTGTGTTTTGATTCATTCCGAAGATTCCATATATTCCACAAAATCAGTAATGGGATACAATCTCTGATATGCGGCCCGCTGTTTTTGTTTTTCCAGGACTGGATGAGGGTGGAAATGTCATTGCACTAGGGGATATTAATTTGGAATTTGGAAGCAAAAAAACTCCAAGCTTCTAATAATTTTTTGTTGTGGAGGAATAAGTGCGGTGTGGTTTCTTCCGCTTCAAAGCAACAACATTTGGATACCAATGTAATTCCCTTTTTCTTGAGTCTCTCGTCCACTGGTATCCAGTTTTGGATAAGCCTCCAAGCAAAGACGGATATATTAGGAATAATCAGCTTGGACAAGAGGAATCTGTAGATTAGCTGTGGTTGTTGGTGGTTGTAGATTGCATTCCAAGTGGATTTTGTCGTGAACATCTTTTGACAATTTCCAGTGTAGACAGTCAGGTTGGTTGGTGTTGATGGGGACCCCCGTGATCTGCTCAATCATGTGGTGCGGTACTGCTTGTTGGAGTTTGTGAATATCCCACTCTTGATTGTTCCAGAACCAGTTAATCGGGATGTGAAGGTTGCATTGTGTTCCAACTAAGTAGTCCAGTGAGCCTTCCAGAAGCCACCAATCATGCCAGAAAGAGATATTGCCAGTACCCAAGCTCCAAAATATGTTCCCCTTGTGCTTCTTTCCGGATCATGCAGAGTCTTTTCCAGATGCTCGAGTCTGTCGTGTTTGGAGATTGCCGGGAAATAACCTTGACAATATTTGCTAATGGTGAATGTTGACCACAGGGAGCTGTTGAGCCTTAATCTCACAATAATATTTATAACTGAATGCAGTTACCATGTCCGAAGGTTTCTAATGCCAAGTCCGCCTTCATCGGTGGGGTAGCAGACAGTGTGCCACTTAGTCCAGTGAATTTTCCTCAGTTCTGTCGTGGAGCCCCAGACGAATTTTGCAAAAAGTCTTTCAAGTTTCTGTATGGTACTAACCGGAGGATTCAACACTTGGAGAAGATAAATAGGCATAGATGATAACACTGTCTTAATGAGTTGTATGCGACCTCCATAAGAAAGGTGGCAGTGTTCCCAACCGGAGATTCTGTTTCTCACTTTGTCTATCAGGTTCTCGTAAAGGACTTTCCTCTTGTTGCCTTTATACAGAGGCGCTCCAAGGTAGGTTTTGGGGAGAGCTTTCATGGAGAATCCAGTGATATTCTTGATCATATTTGCAATAAGATTGGCTTTCCTTCCCGGGATGAAGGCACTTTTCGCTTGATTGATCTACTGCCCTGACTGTTCTTCGAAGTTTCTCAGAAAGTTCATTAGTCTGATCAGACCGGCCTCCTTGCAATTAGTAAAGAGGATAACATCATCAGCATATGAAAGATGGGAGATCTTGACCTCGCATTTCGTCTGGAAGTACATGTCTGGATTTCCATTAAAGAGGTGGTCAATTCCTTTTGAAAGAGCCTCCGCCGCAATAATAAAGAGGGTTGGTGATATCGGGTCACCTTGTCTTAATCCCCGTGTATATTTGAAAAAAACTTGCCGTTTCCCCATTAACCAGGACTGAGAACCAACAATCTTGGATCGTGTGCTTTATGAAGGTGAGGAATCTAGTCGGGAAGCCCATTTTTTCCATGATTGACAGAAGGAAATTCCAGTTGACTCTATCATATGCTTTGGACATATCGAGCTTGATGACCAACTTGCAGTTTTTGTATCTGAGGTCCAGGTGATGAATCATCTCTTGTGCCATGAGAATATTATCATTGATCAACCTGCCTGTGACGAAGCCACTTTGAGCTGGGGAGATAAGATTTGGAAGTGAATGTGATTCTTGTAGAGCAACTTAGATAGGATTTTGTTGGTGACATTACATAATGATATAGGTCTGAAATCATTCCAAGTCTGGGGGGACTCCACTTTCGGGATGAGCACGATCGGGGTTGCCTTAAAACTCCTCGGCATGGGGGTACCACAAAAGAAATCCCTAACTACCTCCTAGATATCATTGTTGATGAAATCCCAACAATTTTGGAAAAAAGCCGATGGAAAGCCATCCGGACCGGCAACACTTTCTTTATCAACACTGAAGACAATGTCCTTAATTTCCTCATGCGTAGGGATATTACTGATGCTGTGGATGTCTTCTTGTGATAGTTTAGAAAACTGAAATGGAAAGTCCGGGGTGTCATTGTTAGATAGGTAAGCAACCTCTATCTAATAAAACCGTGCAAAACAGCTGAAATAAAAATTGTCTCACAATCTGACGAAAGTTGACCCAGAGGTAGGTTTTAACACATAATAGTGCATTGTAAATTTGCTAAGTGAAATAATAACTACAAGTTAGTAAGATAGGTAAGCAAACTTTCTTTAAAAAAATCGTGCAAAACAGCTCAAATAAAAACTATCTCAGAATCTGACGAAACTTGACCCAGAGGTAGGTCTTAAGACATAATAGAGCATGTAAATTTTCTAAGTGAAATAATAACAAGGAGTTAGTAAGAAAGATAAGCAAACTTTCTTAAGAAAACCGTGCAAAATAGCCGAAATATGTCTAAAAATCTGAGAAAACTTGACCAGAGGTAGGTCTTCACCCATAATAGTGCATGAAAAATTTGATAAGTGAATAATAACTGCAAGTTAGTAAGATAGGTAATCAATCTTTCACGAATAAAATCGTGCAAAATAGCTGAAATAAAAACTGTCTCAGAATCTGACGAAACTTGACCCAGAGGTAGGTCTTAACACATAATAGTGCATGGTAAATTTGTTAAGTGAAATAATAACTAGAAGTTAGTAAGATAGGTAAGCAAACTTTCTCTAATAAAACTATGCAAAAGAGTTGAAATAAAAACTGTTTCAGAATCTGACGAAACTTGACCCAGAGGTAGGTCTTAAGACATAATGTGCATGGTAAATTTGCTAAGTGAATAATAACTAGAAGTTAGTAAGATAGGTAAGCAAACTTTCTTTAATAAAACCGTGCAAAAGCTGAAATAAAAACTGTCTCAAAATCTGACGAAACTTGACCCAGAGGTAGGTCTTAACACATAATAGTGCATGGTAAATTTGCTAAGTGAAATAATAACTACAAGTTAGTAAGATAGGTAAGCAAACTTTCTTTAATAAAACCGTGCAAAACAGCTGAAATAAAACTGTCTCCGAATCTGACGAAACTTGACCCAGAGGTAGGTCTTAACCATAATAGTGCATGGTAAATTTGCTAAGTGAAATAATAACTACAAGTTAGTAAATAAGAAAAACTTTCTAAAATCTGAAAAGTAATAGGCAATAGTGCGGTAAATTTGCTAAGTGAAATAATAACTACAAGTTAGTAAGATAGGTAAGCAAACTTTCTTTAATAAAACCGTGCAAAATAGCTGAAATAAAAACTGTCTCGAATCTGACGAAACTTGACCCAGAGGTAGGTCTTAAACATAATAGTGCGTGGTAAATTTGCTAAGTGAAATAATAACTACAAGTTAGTAAGATAGGTAAGCAAACTTTCTTTAATAAAACGTGCAAACAGCTGAAATAAAAACTGTCTAAATCTGACGAAACTTGACCCAGAGGTAGGTCTTAACCATAATAGTGTATGGTAAATTTGCTAAGTGAAATAATAAAACAAGTTAGTAAGATAAGTAAAATTTTCACTAATAAAACCGTGCAAAATAGCTGAAATAAAAACTGTCTCAGAATCTGACGAAACTTGACCAGAGGTAGTCTTAACATAATAGTGCATGGTAAATTTGCTAAGTGAAAATAATAACTACAAGTTAGCAAGATAGGTAAGCAAACTTTCTTTAATAAAACCGTGCAAAATTGAAAAAAACTGTCTCAGAATCTGACGAAACTTGACCCAGAGGTAGGTCTTAACACATAATAGTGCATGGTAAATTTGCTAAGTGAAATAATAACTACAGTTAGTAAGATAGGTAAGCAAACTTTTCTAATAAAACGTGCAAAAAGCTGAAATAAAAACTGTCTCGAATCTGACGAAACTTGACCAGAGGTAGGTCTTAAGACATAATAGTGCGTAAATTTGCTAAGTGAAATAATAACTAGAAGTTATCAAGCTAGTAAGCAAACTTTCTTTAATAAAACCGTGCAAAACAGCTGAAAAAAAAACTGTCTCAAAATTTGAAAAACTTTACCCAGAGGTAGGTTTTAACACGTAATAGTGCCTGGAAAATTAGATAAGTGAAATAATAACTAGAAGTTAGTAAGATAGGTAAAAACTTTCTTTAATAAAATCGTGCAAAACAACTGAAATAAAAATTGTCTCAGAATCTGACCAAACCTGACCCAGGAGTAGTGAAAAGATCGAAGAAAATATTTCTCTCTGTTCTCTCACACACACTACACCAAAAACACACACTACACCAAAAACACACACTAGCACCAACAATGGTGCTTCACCGGCGGCCATGGATGAAAGTGAAGATGGTGATCTTGTTGATGGCAACCATGGTGCTGTCTCGGCCACTCTGGAGGCGGTCACGACAACTGAAGGTGGTGCGATGATGGAGAATGAAACTGAACTTGAAAACGAAGGCAGTCATGGTGCTGTTTTGGCCGATGAGGCGACATTCCCGGCAGTGGAAGAAGAGAAGTTGGTGAGCTCCATGTTGGCGGAAATGGTACTGTCTCGGCGCACCGGCGACGGTTCCGGCGGCTGAAGATGAGGCCACATTGGAGAAGCTTAAAGCCCAGTTTAACATTAAAGAATTTCTGGAATTAGCTTCGAGGGTCATTGACGAAGGGGACTCCGATTCCATGGAGTTGCTGGAAAATTTGAAGCAAAAATGGTTGAAGAAGATTGGGGGTAAGGTTCCCTTGGCCGGCAATGGCGGATTCCGACCAGTTTGGTCGCGGCAGGCGACCCCCGCGCCGAAGCTAAGGCCTGCTCGTCGTTTCCCCCGAGGGCCGCCGGCTGAGCACGCCGACCTCACACTCTACAGCGCGGCGCCGCCCTCGGGTAACGTGGAGCCGCAAAAGTTCACATCACATTGGGCTTCGCAGCGACCGTTGACGGCTGCGGCTTGCGGCGCCTCGATTGCCGCGCACTCAAGTCAACAAGTCACCTCGATCCGCGGAGCTGCTCACCTTGCCGACACCATGGACGGCCCTCCATTGAAGCCGTTGATGGCTTGCTCCCATCTCGGACACACCATGTGCCGATGATGCACACTCCGACTTGGGCTTCCTCCCCTCCGATTTCAGCCATTTCTAAAGTGAAGCCGGCCTCCATAGACGCCATGATCGGACTGAACATACCATCTCAAAACCAGTCGCCGGCGGGTTCGTCTTCTCCGATTGTCCAGCCGGCCTTTCCTTCGTCGGAATGGGATAAGGTAAAGCTAGCCACATGATCCAC